>CABFWO010005745.1:0-43195 GCA_902155825.1 Timema genevievae | reverse complement strand
GTCAAAATTCATCAAAATCTCGAGTTTGATTTTTTTGACGATCACCATACTTTCTCTACCTGTAAGATAGAGAGAAAGTAAAAAGAAAGGTGTGGTTACGGCTCTAGCAAATGTTAACACCAACGATGATTGGTATTACCGATTCTTTTCTCAGTATCACAAAATTCTCCGTCTTTTGGGATGGGCGCTCTGGTTTATTGGTAATTGCAGAAACCAACTGAAGACAAGGGGTGAGCTTAGTGCCAATGAAGTGGATGAGTGAGCTGATTTCATCTTACTTTCTTAGTACTATTTTTTTTATATGTTAATGACACTAACACTATCTGGTGGGAAAAAAAAGTTTACTACTTCTTAATAACGTAACAAGAGTTTCCATCTGGGTACAGAAGGTGACACTAAATAGGCTACGTGATAGGATCTACCATCTAGCGGAGGGATTTGGCACTGATATTTTATTGTTTTATCTTTGACGGTATTTTATGTTAATTATTTATATTTTGGAACTCTGGTATTTGTTCTTCTATTTTTAGTATTTTTAAAATTATAATAAGGTTGTCCTTTAGATCAAATCCACTTAGCTCCTTCATTTTGGATATTAATTTTTTCTAAATTTATTTTTGACTAACTTCTGGTTTTTGGCGTGGGTCACGTGCCTTTTCGGCGTCTGTAACGTCTTTCACCGTTGGAACTCATTAAGGTCGGATGTAGTCTTGCTTCTTTCCTTATATTTCTACTTTCTTTTAACTTTTAAAATGTAGTTAAACTCATATTATTTTTTACTTTATTCAGTAATGTCAGCAGCTAAGTATTTTTATTATTTAATTTTTTTAACCTTATTTTTATTATTTATTTGTTTTAATTATCTCTTTCCACCAAGCATGAGGGAGGTACTATGGATGTTGGGCCTCATGGGGGTTTTATTCAATTAAATTGTAGTTCTTGTTAAGACGGGTTTAATATATTACCATTTTATTTAAATCGCCATGCCTTGTGATTTGGCTAGAAAAATAATGGCATTTAAGTCATTTTGGCAAACTTTTCTATTTTAACGTTCCAAAGTATACAATGTAATTTAACTTGTTATTTTACCCTTTTAAAGGGAATTATTGTTTAATTTGTATCTGTTGTGTAACTAAAATTTTTGTTTAATGGGATGATAGAGGGTTTTGTTCCCTTTTTAAATTCTTCTTTTTTAAAAAAAAATGAGTGTACATTTGTATTACTCAAACTTTTTTTAAATTATATTTAAATACTTAATTTTTTACTACCTACAATGTACCTTTTCTCTCTCGCCATAATGCATTTTTGAACCAGGTCAAATCTTTTTTTTTTTGTCTAATGCCCTTTTAATTTCAGTCTAGTCTTTTTGATTGAAAATTTTAATACTTTGTGGTGCCAACTTTTGTTTTAGTCCTTTTTGTACAACAATGGCACGCTACCTGTGTGTTGTTGGCACAAATCTGTGATTTTAATGCAGTGTTGTTATTGTCTGAGGGAATTTTAATTGTTATACTCGTCTTTTTTAAAAATTATATATATGTATATGTATGAGAGAGGGGGAGGAAAGGTAGATGAGGCTGAAGTCCTTGTCATTATATTTATTCAGAAAGAATTACTCAAGGTTCGAAGTGTGAACCTGTAAAGTCACACAATTTATTTGTGGACGGTAAAGATGTTCTACGTCTGAAAACACGAATATCGGAACGGAAGGATGTGTCAGATTTCAGATATCCAGCCCTATTGCCTGCTGATCATCCAGTGGTTATTATATTGATTCATGAGACACACGTCAAGGCAAACCATGTGAGAGTGTGGGGTCTTTTGAGCTTGCTTAGAGAAAGGTTCTGGATTGTAGAGGGTAGAAGAACCGTCTGCTCTGTTGTTATGAAATTCATTGTGTGCAAACGATTTGCAGGCTCACATTTTTATCGTTCTGTGCCTCCATTACCTGAAGACAAGCAAGTTGTGTGACACTGTTGTGTTTGAGGTCAGAGGAGTTACCTAGGAGATGGAATAAAAGTCTGGCCAGGTCTGTTTACGTGAACAAAGTGTCATGCTGTTTACTTGGAACTAGAGTCTGTATTGTCTTTGGATGCCTTCATACAGGCCCTAAGGAGATTCGTGGCTCGACGTGGATGACCGTCTGTCATATACAGTGATAACGGGACTAACTTTGTGGGTACAGATCATGCTTTTTCACACTTGGACTGGGAGAAAATTAATGCTTTCAGGTGAGCACAACGAATTGTTTGAAAATTCAATCCTCCTGCTGCTCCATGGTGGGGCGGTTGGTGGGAACACCTTATTGGTATAGTGAAAACCTTGTTTCTGAGAGTACTTGGAAGAGCCGAGCTGACTTTTGAGGAACTAGCAACTGTGCTATGTGACTGTGAGGCTATAATGAATGTATGACCCTTGACCTATATATCAGAAGATCCTGAGAGCCTGACTCCATTAACACCGGCCTTATTCCTTCAGGACCTCAAATAAGTAGACGTGCCTGATTGTGACCAACTGGGAACAACTGATCTAAAGAAGAGGTCAAGATACTTGCAAAAACTTTGGGAAGTCTTGAGGAAGAGGTTCCGCAGTGAATATCTGGGTCAATTATTTGCAAACTCAAAGAGCAAGAAGGAATATCCTTTAAAGTTTGGTGAAGTGTTTATCATCGGGAGTGACAAACTCAAACGACTGGACTGGCCCTTAGTTGTATTAGAAGAGTTGTATCCTGGACGTTATGGAATTCACTGCTGGTTCGGCTGAGAACGGGTATTAGCACTGTCATGAGACCTATTCGACAACTGTACAGTCTCGAGGCAATAGAATCAAACTCAAGGCCTAAAGGTACGCGCTCTATTTTGTCGAATGTGCCAACAGATACGTCTTTAGAAGAGAGAGGTAAAAAAACATTTAAAAGAAGCTTCTATGGACAAACGGACCAGAAGGGGTAGGAAGGTTACTACTCCAGCAAGATATTTAACATAGTGTAATTATTGCGGTTTGTGTTCAGGTGTTAAAAGAACAACGACTCAAATACTCTGAACTTTCTCTAAGTGATATTGTCTGGGAAAACTCCTTATTGGTTTTCTGTTGTTAATATTCAAAAACTCAAGGTGGGAAAATGTTATATTGTTCCAATAAATGGACTTAAGTAGGTGACATCACAATATATCTTGTTATATGTGTATGCCTTTAATCATGTTTTGTCTATGTTTTAAAAATATTGTATGTTCCTTGTCTTCTTCTTTGTCTTGTAGATTGTTGGCATTTTGTGATTACAATTTAAAAGATATATTAAAGAGTGTTTTAGATAAACTCTTCTTTATATCTTTGCTTTAATATTACGTCAAATTTATTTACGTTGGGTGGACGATAAGTGACACTAAGAGAAAGCTAAATATAGATAAGTAAAAAAAGATGCAACAAAAGTGACTGTGATATGCTCAGGCAGCTTGCTGTGAGCTAGCAAGGTAGATTTGGAAACGAGGATAAGATTTCCTCTACCAATATACTTGGTGTTAATAACAAAAGATTTGGAAAAATTAATACAATTTATTGAATAAATACCACAGTAGGTGACCTGGTGGTCTAGTTGTAAGGTGTCAGACTTCTGTGTTGACATTCCGGGGTTCAATTCTCGGTCCCGACACAGATTTATCTGATTGCCAAACCCTTCCTTCACCTCTGAAAAGACGTATATTAACCACAACTTGTGAATGTGTGGAATGCCAGGCCTCCACCGTGGTTCGGATTCCACGTTAAACTGTAGGTCCTCCATTACATCTTACAATCACCCTACCATTGCACATTAGCATAAGTGCATATATCCCGAACGGTTAGTAAGAGGTGGTGTTAGTAATAAATAATAATAATAATAATAACCAGAAAATCACAAAAGAGAGAATATTAAATACAAATTTCTTATCAAATCATCATTCCTAAAATAACCTACCACTTAAAACATTACATTAGTTTACTTAATATTGGATACGTAAGTCTCTAAGCAAAGCAAAACACAATGTTTACAACAAAAAGTTCTCTCTCACACATCCTCTCACCGTCGAGGATGGATATCCTCAACTAGTCGGTACATTGTGTGTGGAAGTTAACAATAATTCTGCCAGATTGTGTGGTCTTTGTGGTTTGAAATCCAGTTCTGTAAGGTTCTTTTAAAGGAGCTACTGTCTTAGCACCAACCACATTAAATTCTGGAATTCTAATTTCCTTTATTTCTTGCTGAATACAAAACGGGGTGAGGGGACTTAAATTATCATAATCTTCTGCTAGGGATGTCAGTGGCCAAAAGTTTATGGCAGCTTCTATAATGAAAAAAATATTAAGCATTTCCTGGAAAGTTACAAAAGCCAAACACAAAACTTGCTTCAAAATTGGTTTTGTTACTCTTATTACCCTTTCCCAGAAGCCTCTCCACGATGGAGGACTAGGGGGTTTAAGATTTCAAGTGATACGTACGACCAAACTAACTTTAGAAATCGTTTGCCAGTGAATAAAAGCTTAAACAGCTTTATCAGTATCGGTGACGTTGGTGTTACTGTCAGAATAAATGACAGAAAGACGCCCTCTTCAAGCCATTAAACGCTAAAAAAAAACTAAGGAAAGATTATATGGAGAGAGAAGTCAGTTACAGATGTAGACAGCACATGTGGAAACTATAATCCACGCTTCACTCTCATCTCTCAAAAACAGAGGACGCATCATTTCAACCCCTATTACCAAAAACACATATGCATTCCTTAAACGGTTGAGGGGTAAAGGAGCTCAAGCTACCTCAGCATGTACTTCCTCATGCTACCTCTGTTACAATGACTTATGACTTTTCTCACAGTTTACCTTACACCGATGATTCAGAAGCGTGTCTTTGGATGTTTAAGAAGAAGTTGTATTCCTATGTGATATTGTTTCACATTCTTCTTCATAATGAGACGGGGGGGGGGGGGGGGAACAACCACCACCACNGGGGGGGACACACACACACACACGCTTAGAAAGTCGCAGTAAAACTGAACAGATTCAAATCTTCTCTATGGAATAGTCTTGTTCTATGTATGAGGACACCATCTTACACAAAATTATGTAGCAAGGTTAAACGTGTATCAGTTAATCTATGAAAACTTTGAATGAAATTAATAAGTCTAACTTTAAGCCTTCCCTAGCTTACAGGTTTTCATGTGAAATCTTCTCTTGTTTTAGACAATTCTTCCAGAAACGAAGAATCCATTAAATCAGACAAACTATTCTGTGATAGTTGGAAAATATCTGGCATACCATGGTGCATCTCCTTCGACTATAGACAAATAATTCACTGGAGTATTCGTCATCTCCTCAGTGATGTATTTTTTTGTCGTGCACAGGCTCTGCTCGAGGCCAACAGTTTGGTGATTCTTAAACAGGGAGGTCCCTCCCACAATCGATAAGCAACTAGTTGGAAAACAGAACTTCCACGTGATAGCAAATCAGCTGGATTCATCAAACCAAGAAAATGTTTCTAATAACTGGGGATCGGTCAAGTTCCTGATCCCATTCATCAGATTTCTTACAAAAACAGACAACTTACAATTCCTATACATCCAAACCAAGAACCAGACAGTAAAAAAACACATCAAGAATCTTCAAAAAAGTAGATACCAGCACACATGTAAACAATCTTGCACCAATGGTAGTTTCTAACAATTCTAATAAAGGGATAGCTATTTCCATGAGTGGAGCTATGCACGATATCTTGCTTCACATAACTTCACACTTAAGTGGTGATCTTTAGTTTCATGTATGATGAAAACAGCTGTGGCATAAGCATGTTGACTGGTGTCCCAGAGTACATTAATTTGTACACGACCACTTCTTCCAAACCATCCAAGGAATCTAATTTCTGTCAGTCGAGGTAAATTCTTTACCCAATCCAGAAATTAAACTTTAGAAAGTTCACCCACTGTCGTATCCCATCTAATACGAGTCTTCCATATCCTCAGAATCAAAGAGTGATGGCACACGCTACTTCCATATAATTTTTTTTCACAAGAGATTATTTTTTTAATTTTGTCACTTCTCCTATCTCACACCTATTCAACCAATTCAGATTCAGCGTATCATCCTGCCGATTCACAACTGGCCCAAGAAAGAAGAAAGGTAAGCATATTTCTCCTAATCTTAGTTCAATTGCCGTGCTCTGAAATCAAATATTCCTTCAAATAATACCTCATTATCTGGCTGAATAAACTGATCTCTCTTTAATTCACAGTCAATTCTCGTAACAATGTTGTTCACACAGAAGCTCTGTAGAAGTATCTTGATGAGCAGGGGATAAAAACGGGGGTTTTGTGTTTCCCTGCATGATGACTGCTTCTATGGTCCGGTGGTCAGTGTTCCTCGATACAAATCTAAAGGTCCCGGGCTTGATGCTCAGTGCTTAAAAAAATTATCTATGAAGCAGTGGGCCTGGAACGGGGTCAAACACAACCTCGTGAGGCCAAATGAGGAGCTGCTTGAATAAAGAAGTAGCAGCTCCAGTTTATAAAACTGAGATAACTGGCAGGAGGGCTTGTTGTGCTGACTCCATGACACCCTCTATCAGTAAATGTTGGGCACTATCATTGCTAAAGGCGGTGGCTGCTCGGTCGGTATATCTGGCTTGGGAGCTCATACCATGGAGCTGTTTTCCTCAAGTGATATTCCAAAACTACCACCAAGAGGAAGGGACTACAAGTTAAGCCAAATACTACTCTTACGTGTCTTAAGATCTGCAGATATTCTTAACTTTACTCCTACACAAGAAACAAAGATAATTCCTAAATCCTTTTCAATGTCCATAACAATTTATATTTCCCTCTCCCTGACTATATTAAGGATATCCGGAATCACTTCATTTAGTTTGGGACCATCACATAAATAATAATTTAAAAAAGGTTTCCAAATTCCTTTGCTGAAGAATCAAATACAAGGTGGACGGGCGTGGTTGAACTAGTATCCTTCACAGCAGCATGATGAGATAGATAATGTTTGAGGCTTCCATTACCCAGAACAGGTTCAATTATCATGTGTATTTTCCACTGAGTAAATATATTACCATACTTCTCACGTATTCCAAGGGTATTCAATTTATTCCGGTGTTTAGTAGCATCTTCTCAAGCATTACCTTTTTAGATGCAAGAAATGGCTAGTGGTCCTTCAAATGGAGATTAACTTTATACCTATTTTCTTAATTTATAGGAACAGTTCGTATGAAATGTTCCATTGTTGTCGCTTTTGCTTCATCTTTAGTTTATCTTAAGCCAGGATTACTGATTCCAAGTACATCTATCTCCCACAGGTTTTCCACAGAGGAATTTCTTATATAAAGAGAGGTAACAAGATTGGCCATAGCAAAATAATCTCTGAAATCCGCTTTACCTATGATGTTCCATCCAAGCAGTGTTTCAATACAAACAAATCCGTTGCTTAGTTTACATGTTTGTCAGAATATTCCATTTCCATTCACATCAGCTCCTATTAATACCTCAGTATCATCGAACTATATCTTATTTGTCTTAAGTTCCTTCAACCATGGTCTATTTTGGAAATAATGCTACTGGGTAGTCACTTGTTGCCCTAAATCTTCAAATTTGTATGTGTAAGATCCCCCAAATTTTCCAAAAATATTTTTAAGCATGAATAATGTATTTTTTCGGTAACTAAAGCATCTAACAGTGAATTCCACAGTGTTTCAATGCAATGACAATGGTAACCTAACTCCTGTGCTATGAAGTCAAGAATATAAGACCTTTAACTGCCTGTGCCCTGGCCTCTACAACAGAGAGGTGGTGGTCTACAACGATCTTAACATTCAGTGTTTTTAAAAATCTCATCCGGTGAACCATTGATACTCTCCTTCGTTAGAAATAAAAAATGAGACTGATGTTCCTAATTAAGAATCATCCCTTGAGTGAGTTGAGCTTTGACATATTAGACTGCTTTGTCTTGTAAGAGAGAAAACGTACCACTTCAATTTTATTCTAAATATTTAATAATTTCCTTGTTGTAAACATTTGAAAGCTTATTATGATATGGAATTCACATAATGGTCGCGTTCCGCTGACAACTAATCAAAACCATCTCAAGTCTACAATGGCGTTTAACTAAACGCAGGACCATTTAGAGAGTGTGTGCTGAGTAGCAGCACGATAGTTTGTTTGTTGTGCTTATTTATGGAAGGACGGCGTATGATGATGGAAAACACACATAACCTCAAATACTTCTTGATAAGGATAAATACTTTAAGATTTAAGTTAAAACCTGTGTTTCTCTATACACTGATAAAAATAAAGTGGCCTGATATGAAAAAAGAAAGCAAAGTGGTGAAGAATCTAAAGAAAAACAACATGCAAAGATTAGAAGATCAATTACACCACCTTTTTAATTTTAAACATTAGTGGATTTCTTGTAGGATTGTGGTTTATAAAAATATAAAAAATTACCCAGACTGGTGGAGGACTGCATACATGATCCACAATATACGAGTCGATAAAAGAAAATGGATAAAAGATTTGATGTTTGAAACAAACTTGTGATAAGCGAAACTATGAATGGTCATCACAGTTTAGAATCAGAGTTGAGGGAGTAGTTAGTTATTTGAATATTGCTGAAGGCCTTGTGTGGTCGACTAGATAGAACTCGAAGCTGATTGGCTTAGAGCTGGTCGCGTGACCACGTCCCTCACTCTCTGATTGGCTGTTGGCTTTCCCCCTTCCCTCCCCCTGGCCCCTCCCCTTCCGCTCTGCCCCTGTTTCCAGGGTTTGTATGTGTTCCAAACATGTTGGTTCTTGTCCAAACTTGTTTGTTTCTGTCTCATTTGGTTTTTATGTGTGCTCACTGGATCGTATGTCTGGGCAGGATTGGGACGGGTGTGGGAGTTTATTTTATTTATTGGTAGGGGGAACGTGCAGTCCATGACGTCAGGCAACTCTCCTGCAGCGTGTCGGCATCGCTAGTGATAGCGCAGCATAAACCTTTCCCGATGGCCGCTTAGCGTAGAATGTGAACACCGAGCAACTGGCAGCGGTTCGGAGCCGTAAGACCCCTTTTCACTTTACCCCTAATTTTGTCATACCTCCTCTTCGTGAGTTTGGTGAGGGTCAGATCCCTCGAGGTGGAAAAGTTTGAGGTCGCAACAACCCTTAGCGGGAGTTGTCAACCCTAAATTTGTTATAAATTTTGAAATCGGGTAGCAACGACCCTATTGAAGAGTCATTAACCCACCCCACCCAAGCTCTCTTGACGCATCGGGTCGTAGCCCTCTGAAGGCTCCAGGTCCTGATGTTCTTTATATAACGCTCATTCAGGGGCCGATTTTTTGGAAACAATTATTATTAAAGTACCCTGTCGTGTTTCAGCGTTCGCAATGTACGGTAACATGGATTTAAGCCATGATATCTTTGCCTGAATGAGAGGTAGAATAATAGAATTAGTGGGTTGTACAGGGATGTACCAACATTTGTGCTGGAGTGAAATGTGGAAATATGTCTACCTACTAAGATGTATATTAAAACATATAGGTAGTTTAAGAATCAAATAGCCAAAACTATTATTTATGCTTTTAGTGATGATTAATCCAGCTAGATATCATTGACACCTGGACATGGGATTTGAACCGAGAACCTTTGACGCAACAACAAATAATTATAATGCGCAATATAGAGTTTGTATTTATAAAAGTAATTAGCGTTTGTTGACTTATCAACCCTAGTATGGATTTGAACCCCCTCTTACCTCCTTACGTCACAGGGTGAGATGTGTACCCGCATTTGTGTGGTTGGAAAAAATAAACACGACCACTGAAGGGTAGATAGCGGTCCTTCGTGGCATATTGGGCCCCATAAACAGCGGCGGAATAACACGTCCGTGTTCACTGGACGCATGAGCAAGAATGGTGAATAACGGAAAACCTAAGCTGCTATACATGAATCGGGTAATCACCGATGAGGAAACAATATTATTGACCAATAAGAAGCTGACACCTTTACATGCGGCACACCCCATGGATGCGACTAAATATACCTTGAAATCATTACATACGGTCATTATAATTAATAATTGCGTTGAATAAATATCGAAATGGGTTTCGACGTACTGTAAAATTGGATAAATTCAGGTATGTTTTAAGGCATTTTGTAGGTTTTAATGGCAGCTATTTTATTTATTAAGTCTTTGGTGTACAGGAGTATTTGCTCTTTTGATAGACTGTCAAGAAGACGCTCACCCGACGCCTGCAGCCATAATTCAACTGGCAGCGCCCGATATCCCGGATCATTTAGCGCTTTTTAGCGAGAACGGAATTTTCTTGGTGGATAGCGACTGGTCCATGGGTAATTAGCATCCTGATATGGATTTTAGAGAATTGGAAGTGTTATTTTCCAGCGATAATAATTAATATGTATTTATTTAATTTCAGATTACTGGGATCCATACGGGCTGCACGTCGGCCTGAGAGACCACGAAGCGCCCGCAGTGGATTCAGCAAGTTGTATGCGGGCGCCGCCCCTTGAAAGCAGCGAAACGGAGATAAGCCCTGTACAGAAGCAGCTCCTAGAAGCGGTCGGTGCTCTCCCCCGCGCAGCAGACTTCACACCACCTGCAAGCTTCACCACGCAGGACCCTACATCAGCCTCCGGAAATGTTATCAGAAGTTTGCCTGATCTTTGGAGTGAATAAGATGCGATAGACCATCTAATATGTAAGTTTGACATTCTTTAATTACTAAAGACTAATTACTTGTAAATAGACAGCTTATTACGCAAGATGTATTTAAGTTTTCTCTTCCCCAAGCCACCGTTGTTTTGCTGGCATACCAAAACCTTTTATCAGCTGATCGTTTCAAGTTTAACCAAAAATAATATTAGTTCCTATATTCATAGCATTATCATTACAAACATTCGAATCCAAAAAAGAGAGAGAGAATTATAATGGCCGCTTTAGCCACTTATTAAATTCAACTTTGCAATGTGCTTAGTCAAATTTTTATAAGATATTCAGCCACCACCTTAACTCATTCGATAGCATATTTGTATACTAAATTATTAGTCCCGGGTTCAATTCCCGACAGGGCTAAAAATATAGGTCTGATAAATTAACAGCCAGCGGACCAGGTTTGTGGATGTCCTAGTCTTTTAAATTATTCGCATTTATGAATAAAAAAGTGATCCGAGCTTTAGGCTGGAAAACAGTAAAGATCTAAATTAAATTAGAATATTCAATGGAAGAAAGTTTTTATTTAATTATAAAATAAAATTATTTCTACCAAATGAAAACTTTATTCTGAACATTAAAAATTACTTTCTAACATCAATATCTATTTATACCAATTTGTGTTAAAACATGTTGTTACACCCCTCTCTCCAACCTTTCCTTACGACCATCGATAACTTAAAGGAAGGGGGAGGGTTGCAAGCTACAGAATTACAAAGGACATGAAATGCAAGATTTAAATAACAATACCATAAATGGTTTATTCAAGGCAAAAACAAAGTAGATGTTCAATTACATGGTCTCAATAATCGTACTGAGTTCTGTGGAAAATCATATTAGAAATAAACAGTTATTTAGCGCAGTTCATTAGAAAGAACTTCCCTCATACTTGACATATCAAACAATCAGATGGGCTAGTCTTTAAGAGACAAACAACCCACAGTGTTGAAAAGAATACATTAATAAATCAATAAATCAGTTAATAAATTTATAAGGTTTATATAAGGGCCTTATGGGCCTTATTATATTGTTTCGAACGTGTCTGCACTGCATCACTTAAAGCAGACTTCAAGAATTTAAATTAATAAATATAAAGATTATTTATTAGACATTTTTAAAATACGCGAGAGTTTGGCTAACAGACTTTAGTCAAACTCCCGCGGGACTATATGACCCAAACTATCAGTTTAGTAACTTCCATCTATTCGTGAAATCAAAGTTAACAACGAAATCTAGTGAAAACATTTAAACAACGATCAAATATAAAATTAATCACTATTTAATTTTATCAGTTAAACAATTTACGTTAACTGATAAAATTAATTAGGGATTAATTTTATCAGTTAAACAATTTACGTTACCAGTTAAATTTTATAAGTGTGCATTATAACAAAAGAAATAAAAACATTTCATTTGCAACATTATTTCAGAATGAAATATTAATAAACTTCTCCAACACAAAAATTTATTAAAGTTATAATAATGTAAAGATCAAACTAAACAGCTGTCTCGAGCGCCCATGTGGCGACAGACATTATATATTTTACTATTTGGCGAAGAAAATTAATGTAAAAATTTACAACGCCTAACACGGCTTATACAAAAGTTAAAGTTTTGAATAATAATGTTCAAAGTATACGTCGCCATAGTTAAAGTTCGTAGTTTATCATGGATGATCCTGGCATAGTCCTGGTCCTAGGACTATGTTCCTCCGTCCAGTGTCGGTTGAATAGTCATTTTAATAATGCGATTACAGGACTTTAAATAGGGGTTTTTCACAGCAGGGTAACAAGGTGGGGGGAAAGAACAATTCTGTCGGTGGCCTTCCTTCCAGAAGGAATAGAACGTCACGTAGCTTGTTGATGTTGTTGTCCCATTTTTCATTTAGAGCAGCAATTCTTCAATCGGACGTTGTTTCTGTAGTTCTGGAACTATCCACCAGGGTGCAGGTGGGTAGTATCCTGTTAATCGTGGATAGTTTGGCTCAGCGTGTCTTCAGTGTCTATTTGATTTAGTCGGGGTTGACTTCGGTGAAGGAGTCTCTGTTACTACCCGGTGTAGTTCGTCATTGCTCAAACCACAAGATAGATTTGGTGAGTACAGATTCCAATGTTTTCCGCAGTTCTATAGAATTTATTTTATTGATTTGAATTGTCTATTACTTTGTCTCAATTTACAGGAACTACAATAGTGAAGTGTACTATTGTAGGGTTTAGAATATTATTTGAAACGGGTAGTATGAATCTTCGGCGAGTTGAATATGAAGTTTAGCATGGAGGCGAGTTCAAATGTAACTCAATGTTACAAAAAGTTTAAGTTGTCATTTATATAAAAATATTTTATATGTTTTGTTTCGCGCATGAACTATAAAAATATATAAACGATAAAATTATGTTTAAATATGGTTAGTGTTTTTCAAATAATGGGTTTTGATATTAATTTATCAAATAGTAACACAATACAATTACAATAAGTTCAGCTATGTTTCCATAAATTACTACCACGTAAATTTGAGGGAATGATATATCAAAGTAATCTTTTGTGTACCACATCTATCTTTTCACATTCTCTCTTTCTCACTGACACTTTCTCTCCCACACACTCTCACATATCTTCTTTCATTTTGTCTCAAACTTTTTCCCTCTCCCTCTCACACACACACAATCTTTCACACATTATATTCGTCACACTCGCTCTTAAACTCTCTCAAAACTCACGCTCTTTCTCTCAAACTCTTTCTATCAAATTCTTCCTTTTTTTCAAACTTTCTCTCTCAAATTCTCTATCTCGAACTTTATTACAATCAAACTATCTCTCTAGTTTCAACTTCTCTCTCTCAATTTCTATATCTATTATACTCTTGGTCTCAATCTTTCTCTCTAACTCTCTTTCACTCAAACTTTTTCTAACATTTTCTCTTTCTCTAAAATTCTCTCTCTCTCCAACATTTTCTCTCAAAATCTCTCTTACACGCTCTCATATTTTCTCTCTCTCTCACACAATACATGTCACAGTCTCTTTCCCAAAATTTCACTCACACTATCACACACTCCCTCAGGCACTTTCCCTCATACTCTCTCTCTCTCACACACATACACTTTCTCCCTGTCTCTCTCTCTCTCACAAACACACACACACACTCGCTCACTTTCTCTCATTAACAATAATAATAATAATAATAATAGTTAAGGATCTAGTCAAACCCATCATTTAAGTTTTTATATATGGTCATTGTGATATTGATGTTCACTGGCAAAATTTATTTCATACGTTGCTATTATACTTACACATTTAATAATACAGTAGGCCTAGCTGAAAAAAATATGTTCCTGTAGAGTTAACATTGCTTTAATCCAGTAACTTAAGGCGAAAATGGGGCGTCACTTCAAAAAAATGCCAAATGAGTGAGCTGAATATTGGTTTCCACTTTCACTTTGCGTTTCTAAATAAGTTGTCAAAAGTCTCCATCATTCGATTGGGCATACAATTCTACCTCGCGTAAACGGTGCTGAATTTTGTTTTATTGTTTTTCACTAATATCTTCGTTCCTATTAACTTTATGACCATGAGATATACTAACAAAGAAATAATATCGGAAATTTATATACAAAAAAGGTTGTATAGTGTATGGTGAACTACTGATCTCTTGTTTTTGTTTGTAGAATTAAGTTTATAGGTTTGTTGAGGTAAGGCTAGGAAATATTTCAATGTTTTAGAAATATTGTAACTTTCTCGTATCAGTTGTGCTATCTATATCCAGATGAAACAACTAACAGTACTTTTTATTTTCCGAAGATACCCAAAGGTTTTATTTAAATTTACATTTTAGGCCAAATGACTTTTGTGAAATTAATTTTAAGGCCAAATGACTTTAGTGAAATTAATTTTTAGACCAAGTGCCGCGTCCCCAACTGAACGGGTTATTAGAAAAATCGAGAGTTGTGCAGTTTCCTTAAAACTTTTCCACCATAATATGACTAGTTTCAATCAACATTATTTGATAAGACGTAGCTAATCGGCGGCTCTTTATGGCGGAAGTCTCTCCCAAAACAGTATATTTTCATTACAATACCTTCACGTTATCTTGTTGTTTTCCCCCTTGGCTTCCACAACACTATTTGCGGGAGTGCCGTGCATGAGCATAATTTCAATCCTTACTTCACATTCGGCGCGGTACAGTGCAGCAAGTGTCAACATCACCTGCTCGCTAGTCGTTTGTGAAGAGCGTGACGTCATGGACTAGCGGCCACCTGTCTCCTCTCACAAGCGGTCAGTTTAACAGCGTGACGTCATGGACTAGCGGCCACCTGTCTCTCCTCTCACAAGCGGTCAGTTTAACTTAAATAAATAATAAATCAGTTAATAAATTTGTAAGGTTTATATAAGGGCCTTATGGGCCTTATTATATTGTTTCAAAAGCGTCTGTATTGCATCAACTAAAGCAGACTTCAACAATTTAAATAATAAATATTAGGTATATTTATTAGACATTAGACTTTAGTCAAACTCCCGCGGGACTATATGACCTATACTATCAGTTTATAAACTTCCATTTACTTGTGATCTCAAAGTAAATAAATTACAATAAACAAAGTCTAGCGAAAACATTTAAACAATGTTCAACTATAAAATTAATCAATAATTAATTTTTATCTGTCAAACAATTTACGTTTCAAAGTTAAATTTCATAAGTGTTCATTATAACAAAAGAAATCAAAACATTATTAATAGCAACATTATTTCAGAATGAAATATTAATAAACTTGCCCAACACAAAAATTATCAAAAGTTATCATTATGTAAAGATCAAAATAAACAGCTGTCTTGAGCGCCCAAGTGGCGACATACATATTACAGTTTACTATTTGGCAAAGAAAATTAAAGTAAAAATTTACAACACCTAACACGGCTTATACAAAAGTTAAAGTTTTCAATTATAATGTTCAAAGTATACGTCGCCATAATTTACGTTCGTATTCTATCATGGACGATCCTGGCATAGTCTTGGTCCTAGGACTATGTTCCTCCGTCCAGTGTCGGTTGAATAGTCATTTTAATAATACAATTTCAGCAATTTAAATAGGGGTTTTTCATAGCAGGGTAGCAAGATGGGGGGAAAGAACAATTCTGTCGGTGGCCTTCTTCTAGAAGGAATAGAACGTCACGTAGCTTGTTGATGTTGTTGTCCCATTCTTCATCTAGAGCAGTGATTCTTCAATCGGATGTTATTTCTGTAGTTCTGGAACATTCCACCAGGGGGCAGGTGGATATTATTCTGTTGATCGTGGATAGTTTGGCACGGGTCGTCTTCAGTGTCTATTTGATTTAGTCGGGGTTGACTTCGATGAAGGGGTCTCTGCTACTACCCGGTGTTGCTAGTCATTGCTCTAACCACAAGATAGATTTGGTGAGTACAGATTCCAATGTATTCCATTGTTCTATAGAATTGATTTTATTGATTAGAATTGTCTATTACGTTGGGTCAATTTACAGGAACTACAATAGTGAAGTGTACTATTCTAGGGTTTAGAATATTATTGAATATTATTTGGAGTGGATAGTATGAATCAGTGGCGAGTTGTGTATGAAGTTTAGAATGGGGGCGAGTTCTAATGTAACACAATGTTACAATGTTTTCCCCTAGACCTTATTTAAATCTAGATATTTTCTTGCATGATTAGCGTTGTTGCGGTAAACCTGGTTACTTATCGAGATAACAGATGGCGTTGGAAGTCAATTTAGAGCCTAAAAAGTGTGCTCTGCTAAGCAATTATATGGTTTTTATATGGGAATAATGTAGATCTAGTGTTTCAAAGTGTTTTAAGTATACAGATATTTCTTACAGGCATTCAAATATATACCAGCATATTAATTAACGGGATAAATTATATTATTGCTTTAGCCG
This sequence comes from Timema genevievae, assembly GCA_902155825.1. Taxonomy (NCBI): domain Eukaryota; kingdom Metazoa; phylum Arthropoda; class Insecta; order Phasmatodea; family Timematidae; genus Timema; species Timema genevievae. The sequence continues at coordinate 26,556 of CABFWO010005745.1, read as the reverse complement.
ATTATTAAAAAGAGAGGGACAGAACCCTATATATTTGAGCCTGTTAATTTGTTTGTTTGTTGAGCCAAGGGCCCCGGGTTGGATTCCAGGGAGAGGAGAAAATGTAGGTTTAACCTTTCATAGTGATATATTAACTGCCCTGGACTGTATTTTATACATGTCCTAGGGTTCAAGTGTATTTATTACACACAATTCGCGAATGTTAGTATCATTTAAAGCAATTATGTTTAGGAAAAATGGTAACCAATTGTAATACCAGAATTAGTTTGAAATTTAAAAGTATTATATATTTTGTGGTATCATTTTAAAGAGAAAAAGCAAACGTAAGTTTGCAGATAGTAAAATAAATAATTAAAAAATATGATTGGAACAATTATATTTCAAGTGTTTAGTTTGAAGTTAGTTTGACACATGTTGAAATCATGAATTTGTGTTTTAGTTCAAATGGATGGTGGAAATGTCGGCTCCATCCTTCCACCTTCAAGCCGGGTGAAATGTATGGTCCCGGCCAGGCGCGGATCCAGAAAATTTTCATAGGGGGGTCAAGCTAATTATAAATAACATAATTACTAATAATGTAAGCTTATTATTTAAGTAAAATAAGAATATTTTAGAACGTTTGAAAATGCATTATAGCAATGTGATAGTTTTTTTTGTCTGATCAATTTCTCAGCGTAGTCACCTAAATAACTCTAGAAATCCACAAAAATTAAAATTATATAATGTCAATAGCAAGTATCTTTTTAAAGCAACAGTAATTACTACTACTACTACTACTGCTACTACTACTACTACTACTAATAATAATAATAATTAATAATAATAATAACTATAAAACCTATACAAAACATTGTTCAAACGTACCTCATATTTTATAAATGCATTAATTGCATTTTCCTCTTATTCTTTTGAGCAAATTTCTCCAAAACTTCATCAGGATGAACTTCTATGCTTCGATGAATATTTAACATGGCCAAACCATTTAATCGTTCCTCATCCATATTTGACCTTAAGTATGTCTTTAACCTTCTTAGGGTAGAAAATGATCTCTCACTAGTGCAAGTAGTCACGGGAAGAACAGACAAAATGTGGAGAAGAACTTTAATGTTTGGGTAAAAACCATCTGAAGCATGCATTAAGCTGTCAACCGCACTAGATGGACACTCTGCCTTAGATTTATGTTTCCAGCGTTGTTGCCACAAGTCAATCTCTCCACGAAGTTCTGACGGAGTCCCAGGAAGGTCATTAGCATATGTTTGAGCTGCTTGTAATAAAATTTCATTGTCTTGGTTAGCAAATGCTGGTATTAAACCGTATAATGTGATAATATTATCATGTCCAGTTGATGAAAATCTAGTTGACAGTTCAGAAATAAGATAGTCCACAAATGGCAGGTAGACATTTAGTCTATAATATTCCTCAGGACTATATGCAGCAACATTTGGCCCATGAGTTTGTGTTCGAAAGGTCCTTGGTATAGTGATGTCAATTTCATGTTTTACAGCCAAATTCACCGATTCATTATAGACTTCTGTATATTTATTAGGGTTATTCCGATAATCTTTCAATGTCTCTAAAACATTTGCTACCATATTATAGCAGTTTTTCAGGTCTAACGAAGGGTTTTGAAGCTGACGAGACAACGTGACTGTTAGACTGAAGATAAATGAAACAATATGCAGAGTTATAATAAAGTCAAACCTGAGAACTGAGGTGAGTAAAAGTGCTGACTTTGATGATGGTGCTTCCGCATCAAATACTTGTAGGAAACATACAACTGCATCAAAAACATGTAAGAATTGTAAAAATGCATCGTGTCGTTCTACCCAACGCGTCTCACAAAGCGTTTTGAGTTTGCACTTTGTTTCTTCAGGATATTGTTCATGTATTTTTGCTTTCATTAAATCTGTTCGTTTACTGGATTCTCTTACTTCATTTGTTACGTTACTGACCACAGCAATAGCGTTCCTTACACTTGTTAAAGAACATGCTTTAGAAATGGACAGATTTAGTTTGTGAGAAGCACAGTGCATATATATAGCAAGAGGCTGCTTTTCCCTAATACGAGCTTGCACACCTTTGATTTTACCAGACATGTTAGACCCTCCATCGTACCCTTGACCACGCAGGTTTTCAATTTTAAGTCCCAAATTGTTTAATTTTTCAAGAAGTAAGTTTGTGAGAGCCTCGCCGCTGAGATTTCTCGCTTCCACAAAACCTAAGAATTCTTCTCGAATTTTAAGTGAAACTATGTCCAGAAATCTAACACAAAGACTCATCTGTTCAACTGTTCCAACATCCGTTGTTTCATCTGCTAGTACCGAAAAAAATTGCCCTGCTTTAATGGACTTAACAATTTTACTAAGGATAACTTCTCCACAAGCTTCAATTAATTCGTTCTGAGTTGTTTTACTAATAAACGTTGCATTTTTGGGTGCTGTTTTTATGTGATTTTTTAAATCACTATCACCGGCATCAATACGGAATCTTAAAAGTGCTCGGAAGTTTCCCTCATTTTCTGTGCTATCGTTTTCGCTAAGCTCTCCATCATCACGATGACCTCTTAGGGGAAAGTTTTGTCGGCCACATAGTATAACTGTCTTTATCATGGGTATCAAACGTGCTCGATTTTCTTCAATTCTTTTTTTCACTTCACAATTTAGTCTGACTTCAACTGATTGTGTCCTGTTTTCAAATGTATTCTTAAATTCAGAACATCTTATAATTGCTGTTTTATGATATTCATTGGAGGCGTGTCCGCAAAGCATTTCATTTCCTTTTTTGTAGTTTAGAAACGGAGTCCGTACAAAGCTTCCGAGAGATATTCTACTCCTACCTCCTTCCTTTGATCCAAAAAGTACACATGCAATACAATAAGCGCCATTGTCCTTAGCACTGTACGTCAACCAAACAAACTTGTCCAGCCATGATCTTTGAAAATGTCTAATACCTCCTGACTGAACAACATTAGGGAACTTGTAGCTTAGTGGTGGAGTCCACGGTTCTACTAGCATGTGGTATTTTAAGTCATCGGAAATAGTTTCAGCTCCAACAAAGTTGCCAATATCAAATTTTTCTGGTCCTACACTTTCTATAGAGATTTTAGTATTTGAATTAAATCCACTGGTTGAGGGTGAGTCACAAACTAAGTTCACTGACGCACTATTTTCAATTAAATCCACAGTTTCGTTTCCTGTTGATTCAGGATTTTTTTTCTTGAAAAAACAAAATAAATCCGTCTGTCCCTTTCTTTTTGACATTATAATATCAATACTTGCATTCAAATCACATAACTAGCAAAGACAATAATTTAACACAAAATTGAATAGCAGGAGGAAGTATCACAGTCACAGTATCACAATGACAATAGGCAGTAGCACAATAACCATAAAAAACAAAACATAAATACCACACTCACAGTTTACTAAGAGTAAAGAAAACCATCATAGGTCATTATAATCACAAATAGACTGAAATATTTATAAATTACACTTTATTGCACATAAGCATTAACAAAACGAAACACACACGTAAAATGTTCCTCGTCTAAGGCCACTCGAACGAATCGTTCCGGTATTCTAAAAGTAAATATTTCCAGCTACCTCTGACTGGTTTGAAACAGATTAGCGTACTTTTCACTGGAAGGGGGTAAGTCTTTCTAAAAATAGCACACTCCACCCCTCTTTAACTCGGTCCACTACTTGTGTTGAAGACAGGTGTATGAGGTGAACAGCCTGCACTAGGAATTCAGTAGGGGTGTGCAAATCTTCGAAATGTCAAAGTCAAAGTTGAAGCCTAAGTCACCTTCGATTCGACGTCGTCACTTCGACAACCACCTTAGCATCTTGAGAAGTTTTGAAGATAAAATAAAACCTCTATAAATAACGAAAATATTTGAAAATCACTAATTACTACCCATTTAAATAAATTATAATAATCACATAACAGCAATAAAAAGTATTTTAACACTAACTTGATATTGAATTATATCTACCTATAACGCAAGCAGGAATAAACTCAGATATGTCAGCATAAAAATAATATAATATAGTGTGTTTTTTCCCTACTAAACTTTCTCTTTATTTAGAAGTATTATTAGATAATTTAAAAATTAATAATAGTGTTATTTGATAAAAAAAACTGTATTTGGTTTCAGCTTCAACCTTTCTTGGCATGCTTCAATCTTTGCTTCACCTGAGACTAAAAGAACATTCGCACATCCCTAGGAAAGATAAAAACTTGTATGATTTAATTTTTTAGTATTTTATTTCTAAATATACATTTTTTAAATTAATTTTCTAAACACCACAGGGGGGTCAGCTGACCCTTTGACCCCCCCCCTGTATCCGCGCCTGGTCCCGGCTAACACAACTACAGCCCCCATCAAGCTGGTGGGAACTGTACCACCATCGGTACAAGGAGACAGTGCTCCGCCGCCACCAGCCGTGAGCTCTTCACTCCACTCTAGCTAGTAACAACGCCTTCGAGCCTGGGAGGCGGTGTTCAAGCTCAAGCTGCGGCGAGGCAGAGGGGGTCCACAGCCCTCTTTCAACCCGTGGCGGTGGCAGCAGGACCATCCTCGGCACCACAGCTGGGAATTAGTGGACCGGTAAATTAGTTTGGTGGAGCACTGTTGAATGGTATCTCTCTTCGAATCGTCGAGAAAAGAATAAAACAAATGAGGCGTTTCTTTTATACTGGTAGATAAGTTACCAAACATCTTGGTGATCCAGCAAGCGATCGTAACGCATTAAATTAGCTTGAAGAGACAAATTACTATTTTGCTCAATCAGCTGCAAGGCCATGGTGTCAGCGCCGACGATCATGTCAACTTAATTGTGAACAGCACGGACTCAACGTTAAATCCTGTATAAGTTTCATTTAGGTGGGCGGATTAGTTAGATGCTCGAGCCGTGCTTGATTACGTAAGTCACGTGTTGCAGAGTAATAATTTTTTCTTAAGTACGGAACCACTCTATGTTAAACTCTGCCATTTTAATGAGCCTCCTGGTAGTGGTAACCATAAATATGATAAACTCTATCACGCTAGCACATATAGCCGTAATAGCAAAGGAATCATTACGATTCAAAATGGAGACGATACACTTTGTCTTGCCGGTTCATTGGTTGTCGCCAATGCTGTGTGTGATGTTAAAAGAGAACCAAGATGCATGGACGTGAACATCGCAAACAAATCAAAATAAGTCGTCATATTAAAAAAATTCAAAGCAGAGGAACTATGCCATGATGCCCGTGTGAATATTTTGAAAGGTCTCTCACTGAGCTTAAACAATTTCAAACTTACCTCTCAGAATACAAAATCAACGTGTTGAAGGAACGTCGGGAGAGACAGGTTCTATATGAGGGGCCTACCACTCTCGAAGATTCCTTTAAGGGCTAGCTTGAATTGTATTTTCACGACAATAAGCAAAACCATTTTGATATAACATCCTTGACATCTGAATTTAAGTGCGAGTAATTTTGTCGCAAATGTCGTGTGCCATTTGATCATAAGAAAAAGCACAAATGTGAATCCGTGTGTAAAAAGTGCTACGCTAAAGCGGCTTACAGTGGTGGTTGAACTGTGGTTTGTAAAGATTGTGGGCGCTGGTTCACAAATCAAACATGTTTTGATAACCATAAACGTCCTGGTGTTTACAGAAGTCACATGTCGATCTATGATGTTTAAAATGTTTGTGAGGTCTGTGGGCAATTTTTAGTTTGGAAAGAGCAGAATTTTAACACAGGTGTTATGAGAATGTTTGTAGAGTATGCGAGACCGATCGTTCTTTTGGTAATTTCTGCTATATGAAGCAAGCCCCATCCAAGCCGACACTGGAAAAGAGAAATTTCATGTTCGTATTCTATGCTTTTGAATGCAGATAATAAACACTACTTCTAGGTGCGGCTAACACGTACTTGCATGAACCTAACCTATGTGTCGTGCAGACGTGTTGTAAAGCCTGCCTTCATATTGATGTAAATGATCATCATTGCACGGAATGTGGGGGCGATAAGACTCGCATATTTAAGGGGGATGCTACAGTGGCCCAATTTTTTGGATTTCTAGACCAAATTAAAACAACAAAATTTAATGACATCACCCTCCTAGGCCATAGTGCAAAGGCCTATGATGGAAATTTTATTTTAAAATACATGATGGAGGTAGAAAAATTGACTTCAGAGCTCATAATGAACGGTGGGAAAATTATGTTTATCCGTTACGGCCCGCTCCACTTTATTGACTCGCTGGACTTTCTCCCGATGTCGTCGTTCAAGATGCCCAAAATATTCGGCTTGGACGAGTCCTTGGCCAAGGGACATTTCAATAAAAAAGAATACGCGGGGTATAGGACTCCTTTGCCACAAAAGGAGGACTACGCTATCGGTGAGATGACAGTCGAGGGAAAGGAGCACTTTGAGAAATGGTATGACGCGCTAGTCAAAGAAAATTATGTCTGTGATTTTAACCACGAGTTGAAACTCTATTGCGTGAAAGATGTAGAGATCCTACGCAAGGCCTGCCTAAAGTTTATAGACATGCTCATGGAAAAAGCAAAAGTGGATCCTTTCAGAGAGGCGTGTACGATCGGAGGAGAGGCCATGTGTGTTTACCACCAAATACATCTTAAGGAGAATACCATCGTTATCATCCCTAACGATGGCTACCATTGTGCAGACCAACAGTCGCACGTCACTGTACAATGGCTCTGCTGGGAGGACCATCAACGCCGTGTCTCTATCCTTCATACGGGTAACAGCCTTGAGGAATATGTGTTAGAGCGACGTGTAGACGACGTTGTTAAAGCTGTAGATACCAACACCGTCTTCCAGTTCTGGAGCTGTTATTGGCATGGGTGCCCTCTCTGTTATCCTGACAGGACCACCCCTATCAAAAACAGCCCCCATGAGACAATGGAGATGCCCTAAGAAGCGACCATTGCTTGCGTGGAAAAATTTCAGAATGCTGGCTACACGGTCGTAAAGATGTGGGAGTGTATGTTTAATGTGATGAAACGTACAGACAAGGACTTGAAAAAATTTGTACTTCAGCACGAGGTGTACAGCAAGGAGCCCCTCAGTCCCAGGGACACATTCTTTGGCGGGCGTACAAATTGGATCAAATTCGTCCACGAAGCAGACCTTTCTTGTGGAGAGAAGATCAAGTACTTGGATGTGTGTTCATTGTATCCTTACGCTTGCAAGTACAAGAAATATCCAATCGGCCATCCCAAAATTCACTTGGAACAAATTGTCCGTCTATATAACCAGTAGAAGGCATAGCCAAAGTTACAATTACGCCTCTGCGGGATTTATTCTTGCCCGTATTGACTACACGGATACACGACAAATTAATGTTCATCTTTTGCAGGAAATGCGGGAAGGATAAAAACCTAGGCACATGTCAGCACAACGACAAGAAAGATCGTTGATTGACAGACTCCTGCACAAGATGAGATGTTAGGTTGCATTCAAAATTATGAGCAAAGGGAAGTGATAAATCTCGATTTCGGTGCTGTTTGTAAAAACCCTGGATTCCGCACAATGGTTAAACACGTTTTAAATTCACCATGGGTAAAGTATGGGCAAAGACACGATTTACTACACGTAGCCGTTGTCAACGACTATCAGTACATCCACAAGTAACAGATGGATCCATACATCACCGTGGACAGCGTCATTGATTTTAATGATGTGGTTATGTTCTTCAGTTACAAGGATGGGCATGAAGCGTTGCACCCTAACATGAGTGTGGATGTGGAATGCTACACGACTGCTATGGAGAGGTTGCACTTATACAGCGTTATTGAAAAAGTGAGGAACAGCGTTTTGTATCATGATACAGATAGCGTTCTATTCACGGAACGTCCCGGCGATTGGAGTCCACCGACCGAAGATTTTTTACGTGAGCTCACTGACAAACTTCAAGATTACGGCGGGGAAGCTATTTTAGCACCTTTGTATCTGGTGGGCCCAAGAATTACGCGCACCGAGTTGGTGTTGGTGGAGATCCTGCCAAATCAAAAACGGTGAGCAAGGTTCACCATAGACTATGGCAACCGGAACGACGTTAATTTTGACATAATGAAAACGATGGTCACCTAACAGGCTGCCGAAAGATACACCACAAAATTGTTAAAGAATATCTTGCGACTGTATGTATCGTTTCGCAGAATAAAGTATAGCTGCCAGTACACACCAAACGGTGGATAGCCGATGATTTAATACGTTGCCGTTTGGGTATCAGAGTCCTTGTAGACGCTCTAGCCACGATAAAAAGTAATCATTTAGACGGGATGAATAATTATCTTTTTATCTTTCACTTTAGACAGTTCTAGTGACATAACATTTTTAAAAGTTTTGAGAATTTTTTTTTTCATTTTTTTCTGAATGTATATTTTTTATTGATTTATTTTAAGCACCTGGGATACTTTTTATATTTTTTATACGCTAGTACAATCCTTCAACTACCTGGTTATTTCTAGTAAAATAGAATTAGTTGTTTGTATATATATTTATTCTAGTCAAATTTATTTATTTTCTTGTACATACACCTTAAGGTGTAGGATATATTCTATAACTATCTTTTTTTTGTAAATAAATATTCCAAGTATACTTTCATGGTGTAAGCTATATTCTAAAACTTTTATTTTTGTAAATAAATATTCCAAGTAAATTTTTCGTGCTGTAAGCAATATCTCTAAAACATCTATTTGTGTAAATAAGTATTCCAAGTATACTTTTCATTGTGTGAGATATGTTTGTAAAACTTTTATTTGTGAAAATATATATTCATTGTATACTTTTCATGGTGTGAGCAACTTTTATTTGTGTGAATAAATATTATAAAAACTGTTATGTTTGTGTTTTAAATTCTACAAACCACTCCCTCCTATCCTATAAATAAAAGTTTATTTAGCCTATAAGCTCATCCTCAAATATTATGGAGAAGTTGATACATCCATTTTCGGCCTTCATCAGCGGCCCTTTCGGCTGTGGAAAGTCACATTTTGTAGCCGATTTTATCCGTCACTTGTACACAATATGTGACGTTAAATTTGATAAAATCACCTGGTATTATGCTTTATGGCAACCGGGATTAAAACAAGACGGGCCAAGTCCTCGCGTCATATTCTGTATGAGTTTGCTGGAAATGGGTGACACCTGTATTTACTCTCCACAGCTGATTATCCTGGACGACCTGATGCGTGAAGCCAACGAAGTGGTCGTCTATTTTTCACCAAAGGATGCCACCATCAAAATATTAGCTTCATGTATCTTATACAAAATATATTATTCCAGGGTAAGGGCCAAAGAAACATTTCCTTAAACGAACATTATATCGTGCTTTTTAAAAATCCCAGGGATAGAGCTCAGATTCATTCCTTTGCACGTCAAGTCTGCCCTGAAAACCCCCGTGTTTTAAAAGAGGCTTACGCTGATGCTACAAGTACTCCCCACGGGTATAGATTGTTAGAATTCAAGCAATGTACACCCAAATGGTTCAGATATAGAACCCACACAAATGTGTATCTACCGCGCAAAATCTATAAAAACATCAACATTTCTCGTTTACTGATCATTTCAAAACTATGAGTCCAAAAGTGCTTAAGCAAGCCCCTCTGCTGCGTGCGATGCATCGCATGAACCCGCAGCAACGTGTCGACTTGCTGAAAACAGCAGACAAGAAACTGATTGACTCTGCTTGCGAGTGAGCCTACAACACTTTAAAAGGGAGGGTGCCATTGAAAAATGCGCAGAAGACAAAGTTACGTGTTCACAAGCAGGTGTTGTGCAATCTAGTCAAACGAGGAGAGTGTTGGAAGAAGAAGAGACGACTACTCGTTCAGAAAGGAGGAGCGTTCCTACCCTTACTTTTAGACCCATTAATCAGCGGTGTCCTTGGTTCCTTATTCAACAAGTAGATAATGGAACACATGAAAAAGATGATATTGGTGTCCCCGGAAACATTACACTGTTACAAGAAACACCACCTACAAGTGGCATAGGTAACAAATCCCGTGGTCTCCAAGCTGAACAAGGAATTTGAAAATCCTCACTTCCAAACTTGACAATACAAATTAACTTTATACCAACAAGTGCTACAGCTCTATCTGCACTTTAATCAACACCCTCCTCCACCTGAAAATCCACAACCACCCCTGAAGTGTCTGTACTTCCCATTCCTTCTGTACTCAATACTATACCCGTAAAGGCACGTAAAAAAGCCAAACTTTTACTAGAACATCTTATTTCCTGAGGTGATATCTCTTGGGACGAAAACGGGGAAGTGAATATTCACGATATGCCTCTCCGTGGATCCTCCATTGTGGATTTAGTCAACGATCTGATTGGAGCTAGAGATAATGCGAGCCGTCGGGGTGACAAGAGTTCATCACGGTGCTTCAAAAAATAAACGTCCCGAAAGAATTTATTGTAAATCCGAAACGTTTGATGCCTATTAAAGATCCAAAGCCAATATACCAACCACTTACACCGTCGCAATGCGCTAAGAAGAAGAAACTAAAAAGGGTGTACGAAAACAGGTAGCTGCCGTTCCGAGCTTGATGAAACTTTTAGCCGACATCTACTACAACCCTTCTCATTCTGCAAGGTTTACAGAGGTGGCGTCGCTCATAAAGGCGGCCAAAAAAGATCCGGTCAAGTAGGAGAGTGGCTTCACGCACAAGACGCTTATGTCCTAAACAAAACTGTGATAAAAATGTTTTCACGCAGCAAGTACGTGGTATCAAACATTGACGATCTCTGGCAAACCGATCTCAACGATATGCGAAGAATCAGCAAATACAATGATAGTGCCGTGTAATTGCTCACCGTCATCGACGTGTTTAACAAGATGGCCTGCGTGAGGATGGGGAGCGTCGTGAGAGACGCCTTTCAAGACATTTTCAAACAAAGTGGGCGTCAACTATAAGTTTACATGAGTACAAGGGGACAGATTTCACGCCACGTCTAGTCCGGAAATTTTTCAATAAAGAAATCGTGTATTTCTACACCTCTCACAATCTGGACGTGAAGCCAAGCATTGTGGAACGATTCAACAGAACTCTGAAAGGGTGCATGTGGGGCTACTTTACCAAAAATAACACGTATCGCTATGTGGACGTCCTCCAGATCTCGTCGACGCTAACAATAGCGCGAAACATTCCAGCATCAAGATGGCGTCTGGCAACGTTTCAGAAACCAATGTGCTTCAAGTCAGAGATAATCTGTACGGCAAACGGGGCCCCAGATCGAATAGTAAGCCAAAATTCAAAGTCGGTGATACGGTGCGTATTAGCAAATCCAAAATTGTTTTTGAAAAGGGCTACGAGAGCAATTTAGCGAAGAAATTTTCAAAGTCAGCAGCGTCGTGTTGAGGCAACCAGTCGTCTACAGGCTGACCGATCTTGAGGCCGAAGAGGTGGAGAGAACGTTTTACGAACCCGAATTGCAACGCGTACGTCTTCCCGAAACTTTCAAAGTTGATAAAATACTACGTGTCAAGGGTAAAGGTGCCAGAAAGAAAGTGTACGTGCAGTGGAAAGGTTACCCCGCCAAGTTTAATTCGTGGATCCCTGCCAGTTATGTCAGCGCCCTACCATGAAGGACCAGTTTTACCTCATCTTGCCGAGCGATAGCTCTATGGGATATTTCCCTAAAAATACCCTCACGAATTTCACCACGCAACTACCCCATCGTCTCACGCTCGACGGCCTGTGGGAAGTAGCTCTCGCCGAATTCCAATATCCATGTTCTTTCACCACCGTACCCGAGGGCCAATATATTGTATGGTACAACTGGGTTGACGCTAACGGTGTGGAACAAATATTCAAGGATCACATCCCACCTGGAAATTACAGCACTATCCATGAATTGGTCAAAGCCCTAAGCGATGTAGAGGTGCTTAAAAGGAATTTTGGAGTTCTATTCAAGTACACAAACCCTAACAAAAAGGTAGACATTGTCTTTATTTCACCAAATATACAGCTGTTGAATTTATCTAGTCAACTAAGTCTACATCTAGGTTTAGATCCTATTACTAATCTGATCAAAGTCCCAAAGTCACCGTACGCCGCCAACATTCTACTAGGCTTGCCCTCGCAAATGTACCACTACACGGATATCTTCAATCCTCAGCCCGTGGGTGATATTTTGGCACCGCTTTTACGTATCGTCGGTATCAACAACACACTATCTCTACGGCATACATAAGACAGTTAGCTATACTCCATGGCAATACGTGCTCGTAATTAGAAGGGAAATTGAAAGCCTGGAAATCAATATAAGAACAGTCTCTGGTGAAACTGTACCATTTGGGTTTGGAAAGGTGTGCGTGAAACTTCATTTTCGACTCTGCTCAACATGAACTGTCCCTACCAAAGATACTACGTCAACCAGGCTGGAACGGGAATATCTTCGATCTACCACGGTGTTCCCTATCAACTCGGGCACGGAATAGGAAGTTTTTTCAGCGTCATTTTCAAGAGCGTCGTACTATTGCTGAGAAGGGGCACTAAAGCCAATGGATAACAGGCGCTTCTGACGGGTATCGACGTGCTCTCCCACATAGCCAATCGTCGTTCTTTCAAAGAGGCCCTACGCCTGCGTGTCGGTGAGGCTAGAACAAACCTGAAACGCAAAGCAGAGCAGAAGATTGACACACTGGTGACCGGCTCAGGCAATAAAGGGCTTCGTAAAAAGCACCGACGTCAGTCTTCTGTCGTTGACTGACGTTAAAAGGTCAAGAAAGAAGCGGTAGATATTTTCAATTGAAATGTTATTTCTACACCCCCAGTCCTGCGAGAGTGTCAGCAGTGTACTCGATCTCTTTTCCATCCCAACCACGCAAATCAGTCTTGAAAGTGGACAATGGCAACAGTACATGCTTATCTTCCCTCATCGACGATTCGCCCATCGAATTTATCGTTACCGGTCAAGTCGAGTTCTATATTGATCTTTCACAGACCATACTCTACCTCAGGGTGACTATCATGAAACCCGACGGTGGCGCTTTCACTGGGGTGGATAAAACCGCTCCCGTCTACAAATAGTTGCATTCGCTATTCACACAGGTGGATGTGTTTTTAAACCAAAATCTAATCTCACCACCCAGCAGCACGTATGCTTATAGATCGTACATTGAGACGCTAATCAATTACAACACGGAATCCAAAATAACTCATTTGACTTGCGATTTGTGGCTCTCAGTCAGCCCCGGAACCTTTGAGAAGGCTAACGCTGGCAACAAGGGATTTGAGGCCCGTCGCATTCTCATTGCAAAAAGTAGTAGGGTGTATATTTTGGGGTATCTACACGGTGATGTGTTTAACCAAGACAAATACCTTTTCAACGGCACCAAATTCATAGTCAAGTTGGTCCGTTCCAGAGGCGGATTTAGTCTTATGGCCGTCCCTGAAATCCCGCATTTTAAGGTTCATATCGTTGAAGCCAGTCTTCTAGTGCGACGCGTTAAATTAGCACCTTCTATACTTTTAGCACATGCCAAGGCATTAAACGTCAGTCCCACAAATTACCCCATCACCCGCGTGGAACTAAAAACACTCACTATCCCTACGGTTGTACAAGGGAAATCACTGGACAAAGTATACACCGGGCAGTTACCCAAACGATGCATCGTGGAATTTCTATCAAACGCAGCGTTCAACGGAGACGCCACCAAGAACCCGCTCAACTTCCAGACCTACGACATGAACCATTTCTCGCTGTACGTAGATGGGGAACCAGTGCCGTCGAAACCGTTACAGCCCAATATTTCAAATGGCAACTATGTCATGTCCTACCACACATTGTTCCATTTCTTGAAGGAAGGTAGCGACATCACCCGAGAAGCCTTCCCTAAGGGATATCATCTCATGGCTTTCGATCTCACACCTAATCTGTCCACCAACACGACATCAAATTGGAATTTGACGAGGCGCGGTTCTCTGAGCATCAAAGTGAGGTTCACTAGAGCTCTCACCAAAACCGTCAACTGTATCGTGTACGGGGAGTTTGCCAACATCATCACCATTGACAAGGACAGAAACGTCGTGACCAATTATGGGAGTTAATATAAGCAACTTCCTGCCCCTTATCCCCGTCATTTAAATCATGGATGTCATTGTAGAATTCCAGAGCTTTATCGACGACAGCAAAGAGTTTATCGTTAAGGGACTGAGTGTTTTATCTATATGCGTTACATTACTTCAGCATTGGTATTAACATTCCCATACGCTATCGAGGAACTTTTCACTGTTGATAAAAAGCAAGCCGACTATATCGTCAACAAACTGCGCGGTATTCCCTGGAATAGCAGCATTGTGGATTACAGCCTGCTCAAATCCCTCATCTCCCATGTCACAACACGTGCAGAAACCATCTACATCAAGGGGGCAAAAAGTAAAAGTTTCTAGCCAAGTTCACGCCTACACCTGTCGTAGATCTGTACGAGAGAGGTTGTTCGTCTTTGAAAACACTTATATTGGGCCGCACCATGTGCAAGGCACATAGTTCTGTTTGAAATTTTGTTTGGCCTCCATCTTTGGGGACTTCGAGATTGGATGATTGAAGATGGACACGCACACCATATGACGTGCGCTGAAAACAAACCCGTGGTTCCGTTCTTTATGGCCGGGTGTTTTCCCTGCTGATCAACTACCCGCAAGAATAGCGTGACCTGCCGCTTTCGTCATCAATACGTATCCACACACCAATCCTGGGACACATTGCGTCACCATCTTTATTGACAAGAACGGCGTGGGAGAATAATTTTTCGGCTATATTTATCCACCCCGTATAAAGTCACATCTGTCATTAATACGAAAAAACACTTAACACACGTTTCATAAAATGATACAACTTCAAAGAATAGCCTCAAACATTTGCGGCCATTATTGTCTCATGTACCTTCTCTAATGCACCCAGAACATTCCAATGAAATTTTACCCAACTCTCTTTTCGCCCACCAATCATACAGGCAATGACGCTAAGGTGTTGATATATTACAACCAATTTTAAGACAGTAGGATCCTGCCGCCCCTCAAGAGGCTTGGTCCAATCAGCGTGCACCTATAAAAGGGGAGTCCCGATGATGTGCAGGCCATAATAGGCCATAATAATGACAGTCATCGAAGCGATCAAATATCATGGAAGGTCAAGACGTTTGCACCCGCAAAGCAAAGCTGGTGAAACCGCTTGCCATCACCAGTACTTCCACTGGACGAAGTCGACTCCAAGCGTGTCATCGTCGGCATGAGCGTCAAGAACAATTTTACGCCCTATGTCCCTATGTGGGGGGAACTGTGCGGTGTTTAACCGTACAGAGTGGCAAGTACTGGGAAACTTCAAGTTGTTCTTATAAAAGTTTTTCAGCAACACGCAGTCTCCTTAGAAGATTAGTCTGACTAATCGTGAAATCTTTCTGAGACATATGTGCGGTGACCGTGTATGGTCGTCATCAGCGAGAATCAAGACACTGGACTCAACGGGTCGCCTATCTAGCACCTAGCTGGGCGCGTCATTTTGATGTGTGGGACCTCATTGACGTCGCCGTTGACCAACAGGATATGTAGTCGACACCCGTTGAATGATATTTCAACGATTTGATCGACACTCTCGTCTTTGATGTAAGCAACACGCTAACAGAATCATTGGAAGTCAATGACCTCAAACAGCCTACGGTGGAAACACATATCAGAAACCTGGATCTTATCAGTGCTACTTATGATACACGTCAAGTCATCGGTTTGGACTATTACATGCTAGATTGTGAACTAAAAACAATTTTACTAACACATCTAAGAGACAATGTAGAAAAACTTATGAACGAATATATGAGTCATTTCTGTAAAAATGTATAATAAATATTATGTATGTCTGTGAAATCTTTAATGTATAGTAAATATTATTTATATCTGTGAAACCTTTAATCTATAATAAATATTATATATGTCTGTGTATCCTTTAATGTATAATAAATATATGTTTGTAATATCGTGTTTTATTCACTCAAAACCTGTTTGTCCCTTACATGTAGTGTAACCAGATACGAGTCTCGACTTTTTGAGCCGGAAAACTGGCACCAAGTATAAACAGGGTAAATGACCTAACAGTCACGATCAATTCCTGTCTCAACTTGTCTTGTAGAGCTGCCAAACTAGCGCCAGGTATGAGTCATCAGGGAAAACCCATTTCAACATCATTCTTGTCTCGACTTTTCTTATCGATCCGCCAAATTGTCACCTGGGTTGCGATAACGTCACCGGGAAAAACCATTGCCACATAGATGTGTAGGCGGAAGGTTGTGACACCAAAATAGATTCAGGGACTTGTGAGAGGAAGCCATTGCCGGATGCTCACTCTCTACATTGCACTGCCATCAGGAGAGGTTCGTGCTGCTTGTTCCCTCCCTCGTCAGCAATGCCAACACGCCGTGGGAGGAGCGCCCGATGCCGTGGACTGCACGTTCCCCCTAACAATAAATAAATAAAATCGACTCCCACACCAATAAACTCCAACGCCCATCCCAATCCTACCCAGACATAAAAAACCAATGAACACACATAGAAAATCAATGAGACAGGATTAAACAAGTTTGGGCAGGAACCAACAAGTTTGGACAAGAACCAACAAGTTTGGAACTATGGAAAGGGGGTCACGTGGAGGGGGAAAGCCATGACCCAGTGCCAACAGCCAATCAGAGAGCGACGGGCGTGGTCATATGAACAGCTATAATCCAATCAGCGTCGAGTTCTATCTGGTCAACCACACTACTCAGGTATCATATTGACTGTCGGAATAAATTCTTGGTGGCGTTTGCAGTTGCTGCAGCAAGTCAATCTACTTGTGAAGCCTCAAATCTGAATGATAAAAACAAACCCTTTCAAACATTTGTAGATTTATTAAATTCAGTTGAAACTCATATATATAACTCAATAGAAATCTTTAAGTTTTACTAATTCAGTGGGGGAATAAGATTAAGTCAACGCAACCTTGTAAAAGCTTTAACTAATGGGTAAATTTAAATCCTAATTAAATGTATTGTCCTTGCCAGGCTACGCAAATGTAGTTATTTTTCATGAAAAGTCTAATAATGTACTCACACTTACACTGGATGAAAACCTTGATAATGTTTCTGATTCTGTATCCGTGCTCGCTCACTATATATGAATAGAATTAATGGTATTGGTATTGATAAAAGAATTACAGCACTACTCATCTAACAACAGAAGGTGTTGGTGAGGAATTATGATTGACTCTAATGAAATTACTGGCTTCTATAAGCCCTAACTTAAAACACCTCCTGCTCTTACAATAGGAAACATGGTTACATCAGTCCTCTTGAATGTAGCCACGAGTTTACATATTGCTATGAGAATAAAAGAACATTTCAAAATATCTTGGTCAGTTACTTCATATCTTACAAGTTGTTTACTCATACAATGAAATCCTAAGATTCAAAAAATCTGCAGGCCACGCTCCTGGAAAGGCCCTAAAGTTTTAAAGAAATACTATTTTTGAGAGAAGATTTACTCAAGCTGTAGTCGACAAATTTGATGCAGATATATCTTCACAAACTGGGAAATTGTCAATGCAGTCTCTTGATTAAACTTGTAGCACAAACACTAAAGGATGATCCTGAAAATGAAGATATATTATGTTCAAAAAGTCAAACATCATTCCAATGATAAAAAAAATGTCAAAAGCAATTCCATATAATCCAGAGATTGTTCCATACAATGACCCAACCAAACCACTCCCGCCTGAAGAAGTAACTTTAAGGTGTCCTTTGGCTCTGACAGTTTTATAAAAGCAAGTATTTTCTGTAAATGAGGCCAGAATAAAGTTTTTCAACTTCCTCAAAATCATTACTATCAATGAGCTATGCCCAGAGCATCATGGATACAATTCACGAGCATGCCAAGATACCCCACCTGCTACTACAGAGGCAATGTATTAAAACTTCTCCTGCCGAATTGGTGTCACTATCCCAGAATATTATGTCATCATTCGAGCTCCTGTCGAGATCTTAAAGATAACTAAATGCTCATGCAAATGTGAAGTGCCATGCTCTACAAAAAGGTGTGGCAGGCTTGCACCGTACAGTGTTTTGTAATTGTACAAATAATGGCTGTTTAAATACAAATAACCAAGTACAGCCAGAAAATGAGGACGATGAAGAAGTAGAAATAATCAAGATTCTAAGTATTAAGATTTATGCTATTTGAATACGAGCTTTTTTACTCTTGCTGAGAAAAAAAGACTTAGTTAAAATACTATTTTCGTTGATTCTAATATGTAAATGACAAAATGAAAAGTTGTAAAATAAAATTAGAATGCAAAATGACAGACATTTACATTTTTGTTATTTTAAGAATAGCAAAATTAAAAATGGCTGCCCCCAACATTTAAAAATAATTGTCATATTCATAAAAAATTTTTTTAGATGTTTATGAATGATTTTGATTGAAATTAGCTATAAATAGATAAAAACACAAAGTAAACACTATCAGTCATACTTGTAATTTATTGAATGTTGTTGGCCACCATCTTACTTAAATTCTGAGGATTGCTCAAAGATATTTAAGTGGTACCCGCAATTTCTTGAACCTACATATCCTAAACAAGAAAATCAACAATAAAAAACTGAACAGGCTAAACAAACCCCCTTTTTGCTGCCGGACTATGGGCCAGCCTTGGCATCAAATTGTTTTTATTTGTTTCATTGTTGCGCTACGATTGTTTTTATTGGGTCTTAATGTTAATAACTTTTGGCGCAGTGTATCTCCTTGGCCATTCGTGTATTATTTACTATTTAAAATAATGTCACCCAAATAAGCACCATTCTTTGCAATGAACTGCTGCAATCACTGGCGAAATGTGTTTACGACCCTGCGAGGCAGATTTGGTGAAATGCCATCAACCTCTTAGTGAATTTTGACATTTAAGTCTTCAATAGTGTGTAATCGATGATAAAACACCTTCTCTTTCAAATACCCCCATAAGAAAAATATATCAGCGTCTGTTAAATCCGGTGATCGTGGATTCCATGAAACGTCACCAAACCAGCAAATCCTGTGCCCTGGGAAGTACTTAATCAGTGTTTCCATGCTGTGAAGAGAAGTGTGGGCAGCGGCCCCATCTTGTTGGAACCAAACATTTACAAGCTTACACTGACGTTGACAGGTACAAGGAAACTTGTCATCATTTCTACATACCAGTCTGAGTTCACTGTTGTTGCTCGGTCGTCAGCATTTTCGAATAAAACTACATAACAACCTTTTCACTATAAACTGGGCTTTCGTGAATTTCTCGTGGATTTTCAGCTGCCCAATATTGGAAAATTTGTTTACTCACAAAACCTTTCAGGAATAAATTAGCCTCATAAGTCATTAGAAGAATGTTTAGAAATTCCCGATTCCAATTTGTTTTAGACAATAAAGTGTCACAACACTGTAATTTGACATTCTTGTCATGTTGGTTCAATTCTTGCGCTAACTGAATTTTGTGTGGGTGAAGTTGTGGTTCCGGGTGCAAAACCCTTGAAAGACTTCTTCGAGACAGTTGTAGCGTCCGGGTGTGTCGCCGCGCTGAACGACGTGGACTCTGCTCCATTGTCGCTCTCGCGCGCTCTACGTTTTCAGGTGTTCTGACTGTTTATGTGGTTTGTTCTGATCCACTTGCACGCCACTGACTTACCCACACACTAATTGTTTTGCGTGATGACACTGGTCCACAGCCACGAACGTCACCAAACTTCCGTCTAAATGCGCGTTGAATTTGAACAATGGAGTGTGTTTTTATAAACTGTTCCATAGAAAATACTCCTTGTCGCACCGACCAACTATCCATCGTGTACTGAATCCAAGTTCACATAGTACCTATCACCACATCTCACACTGTGCCCATTATGCCCGTTAACAAGTATTGCCAACCTAAAACTGATTTGCTTTAATTGCTCCACTCTATATATATTTATCGGATATCCTATTTAAAGATTACCGTATGTCCTACAGCTCGATGTTAAAATTAATGTTGTCATTTATCGGATGCATAATAGGTAGGGAATTTTTAGTCATGTCTGCCTGAATAATAAGCACATGACAAACTTTTTTATTTCCAAATATATATATATATATATATATATATATATATTTATAAACATTCTTTTGATGAGTTCAGCCCGCTGCTGTCAACCACCCATAGGATGTAATTTTAGGTGGTTTTTTTGGCTCTGAGTTAGCTTGGGACATTTTTGGAGCCCTATAAAAATGTGGGTGTTCCAATTAGGTTTTTCTTATGTAGTTTTTCTGATCGTGAAAGGAGTTTACTCTAATATTGTTTCTATCCTGGTTACAAGACTAGACCGTCGCTAGAAGTGATACTACAGAGTGTATGGTGCTGTCCTGATGTTAACAAGGTGAGCAAAGAGAGAACACAACTCCTGGTTCACGGTGGTAAGAAGCGTCCAACAGTTACTATTCCGGGCATGTATTAACCCTCACCCAATAGTGGATTTGTGGCTGTTCTTCTTTCAATAAGTGAGGTCCAGGTCCAAGTCTAGGTCATTGATTTAGCGGTGGGAAAAGGAGGGGGAGGATCCATCCTGTGACCTGACTCGTGGCTCCAAGACGTCCTCTCAACTGCCCTCCTCGTCCTTCGAAATGAGGCTGGCCCTCTACACACTGAGATCATAGATCGTTGGCACTTTTAGAAAAAACACAATTTCTTAACCCATCGCTGTGAATCGAAAACGTTATACATAGATGCGTGAGGGTAGAGGCCATGATTCGGAGCTAGCTCAATCTAGACACCAGACAATTCTCCCATATTATTAAATGTGGGTACATTTCCTACCCTTTCTGAATACCGGTACATCCCAATCTCTGGTAATAAGAGTTGAAAGAGCCATTATTCGGAATTCACTCAATACAGTAATTATAAGTCAGGATTAAGACTGCAAAACCTGAGAACACAGTTTGCAATTTAGAGCCCAAGTCGACTTTTGGTGCCCCAAGTACTTGATTTAGCGTGTAATTCCATTATTCTCATGTACGTAAGCTCCTACTTCTCCCCTCTCGTGCGTGATATGTGGAGTCATTTGTCTCCCTACAATCTTATTCTCCCTTCCTCCATCCAGCCCCCTACCGTTCCTTCCTTTACCAAGACCGTCTTCCATTCAGGCTGATACATCATGCTGTAACTACAGCAACACCTTCAACCATGTCAGGGAATTGGCCTACTGCCAACGTATTCATACATAGTTAAATGACATACATCCCGATTCAGTGACCACACGGTCTAAGGCACTGCAATAGACTATACTGCCGATGACGGGGAGCACAAGACTCTAAACAAGTCGGGTGTACCGAGGGTGTTCTTCCCTAAAAGTTTTCTACTACCCCTCCAGGCAAATGAACGGGTAGTAAGATGTGGTTATAAATATTTATATTTGACCTACATTTGTGGTGTATTCATACATTATATTTTCTTCTAATCTACATTTGACACTTATCAAGCTATGTGATCTACACTTGTTACTAGTTCTCAGGATCATACGTCAAGCTATGTGAAATGTACTAGCCATTCGTTTTAACTGCATGTGCCCATCGCTGTTGGGGATTTATATTCTCGTGAGAGTGTAAAATATACTCCCTTCACCCCTAGATCCAGGACTTGGTTGGGACTTCGTGGATAGGAGTAATAACAACCATAAATCCAGTATTGAGGGGTAACACACTCCCACGGCCTTTGTAATTGGGTAAATTTGCTTGTAAAGAATATTCATATTTGTGTGCATTATCTAGCTCCAGATTCTCGTCAATCTTCTGAAACTGTTTCCAAAAACCCAACCAATCTGGTCCACGGAATTTTATGAACTCAACCTTTGGAAGGCGATATTTGCTTCTTAGGTTATAGTTATTACCGAGCTAGTGATTGAGCCTTATTTTCGTATTCTCGTATTTTGTACAATAGCAACGTCAGAAATTACAGTTGCTGAAACATGGAACTTAATTGGTAGTCATCCACTACCTCAACCTCATTGTTCAGGTCCTCTTCTGTCACCTCTGTCTCCATGAGGTGTTGGAAGATCTCCTGATCCAAACTATGTTCACGATTAGCTTTCTCTTCCAATTCCAACAACGTATAATTTCCACTTCTCCCATCTACACCAATGCTTTAAGTGAAGTTGTTGCTTTTGTAAATGTTGTTCGGTGTGCATTATGTTGTCTGTCTTAGGTCTGATGGTCGGGTGTGAGGTCAGGAAACGACGCTCGGTGATGCTGCTCCAAGAGTAGCCAGGTAGTCAGAGCTGGAGCTTATTCTTGGAGGGGGGAAACAGAGTTTTCCTGTGAGATGTAGTTGATGGTCGGAGGACCAGAATGGGCTGATGACGGGAGGTTCTATTTGTGTGGTTTTCCTCCCTTCTTTCCTCTTCTCGTACGTTTGGGCATGTCATTGGGGTGGTAGGTGAAGGATGAAGAGGAGGAAGGTCAAGGAGAAAAGAGTAAGAGGAAAAAGGGGGGTCAAGGAGCAGCCGAATTGCTAATTTTGAGAATTGGAAGCCAAGAAGTGGCTGAAGCGCTAATGTGGATAGTGTGTAATGAACTAATAAGAGTTGGAGTTTAGTATAGTTTTATTGATTGCTAAACCAAATACACACATTTTCATGGATTAAAGAATTACACAAATACCAACCATAAAGTTTTAAAATGTAAAATTATGACGCGTAGCACTGAGCCAATTTAAGAGCCAATTTAACATCTGATAAAATGGGAATTTTTTTAAAAAAACCCAACCTTGACGCACTTAGGCATGAAATGAACTTAAACCTTAATAACTACGTCATGAGTATTGAGTCAATTTCTCACGGGATAGGCGGCAATAACTTGGGCAGAGAGAAGTTCCACGATAACTGGTGCGGGCTATTGAAGGAGGGGGCACATACGCTGATGAGAGTTAGCAGGCCACCCTATATCGTGGTATTCATACCTGACAATGAATTGAGGGTTTATGGAAACCAACATATTTTTGTCGTCTTCATTTTTGTCAAATCTTAATCTATTTTTAATTTAAATTTAATTTAGCACCGCGTTTTACTACCCATTCAGGTTATATGCTTATGTACTAATTACGCTAATGAGCTAGGAATTGGGAGGGTTGAATTTAGATGAAGTGAACCCGCATTTGCGTGGAGGGAGAGTGGAAAACCATTTAGGAACACCACCAAGTTCACCAGACCAAGATTCCAACCTCGATCTTCTCATCTTTGGCACTTTAGCTCAACACGAATCTAGTACATTAGATAACTAGGGCACCGAGGCGGGTAAATCTTAATCTAGTTGTTATGTATTTAATGCTAAGGTTATTAAAAATCTAACATGTAAAATATGTCCTTCTCATAGATCTTAACAAAGTAAAGAAGAAGTTGTAACTTATGGTCTACAATTACTCGTTTTATTTACATTTGATCATTGAGTGAACAGTTCTTTCTTGGAGTTGTGAGGGAGGCTTCTGTTTGGCAACTGTTTGAACTACTTGCTTGGGCTGGACCGGTCTCGATTGCTCGGTGATCAGCTCCTTTCGAGATGGGTATCCAAAGGTTACTGTTTTTCCGCGCAACACTGTTAGTATCACTTATTTTCCCGACTGTGTCCTGTCATGGTCACCAGATGTTACGATCAAAATTATTTGAAAAAAAGCAATACAATTTATTGATACAAGAAAATCACAACAGAGAGAGCATTAAATACCATTTTCTTCTTGAATCATAATAATAAAACAAGTGTATTTCACCACATAATTGTCGCATGGTACAGTCCTGTCCGACACGTCGATTTAAAAGGTAAACAGAAGCAAGTTACTTTATCAACCCTTCCTCTCATTTCCACGCACCACTGTTGACCTTGGGTGCGCAGTTGTCTTGTCGCTCACTGCGAGCCTAGAATTCTCAAGGTATGCGCATGCGCATTGTCAATAGGTGTATTTTCGAAAGCCAAGTTGCGTGGCTTATAGCAAGGGGAGGGCGAGCAGGCGAAGCTACCAATCGTAAGGCTGCATTACACCGGAGGTAACATTGTTGAAAACACTTGCTATTAACAATGTTTTGACCAATTTTAAAAATGGGCCCAAAAAATGATATTAACTTTTGTTATCAACAGTTGTTGATAGCATTTATTACCAACATTGTTAAAAGTCACTAAAAATATTAATAGCATTTTGATATTAACTTTTGTCAATAACATTTGCTTTCAACATTTGTTATTTTTTCCATTAACATGTCGATAACATTGTTGCTAGCTTTGTTAATAATAGAAATTTTGCGACCGCTCTGGAGGCGGTCCTGATCAAAGGATGTTGATAACTAAATATTACTAACAAGTTATTACTGTTGGCAGCTCTGTTTGCAGAGGGAGAGATCATGAATCAGAATGTTAGTACAGACGACTCGACAGATGAAGCAGCTGTATAAATGGTCAGTGAGGTGACAGGGACTGAAGAAGCTCCTCACACATATGATGTGAACAAGCTATTCAAGTCTCCTACCAAAGGGAAGCGCACATACAGTTCTACGAATATGGCCCCTTGTGATGATCATTTACGAAACAGTAACATAAAGCTGTCAAAACTTTCACCGGTAGATAAGAAGCGCAGGGTAGGAGCAAACCTTTCCGGGACTGAAATGGTTTTTCTGTAGTTAGTGTCTTGCCGTGACATTTTTGGACCTATAAGGTTCACAAGGTACTCAAAATCACTACTTGACATTCGCACAAAACCTTTGAAACAGTCAATACTTGATAAATCACCAATTTCAAGATTTCTTTAGTCCTTTTTCAAGTCACTTATGATATAATTTCCACTTTGCTTGTCCCTACTTTGAAGGGATGGATGAACCCACATCCTTTTCCTATTTTCCTGTATTCCTGCACCAATAATCTCTACACAAGTTGCAACAATAGCGACCTCTTCCTGTGACTCCAACTGGAGCTGACAATAACATGTTATTACCGACAATTCTCCCGGCTATTAACTTGTTACCCGCCTCGGTGGCGTAGTTGGCTAACGCGCTAGTCGTGTTGAGCTCGACCGCCGAGGACGGGGAGATCGAGGTTCGAACCTCGGTCGGGTGAACTGGGGGTGGTTTTTCCTAAATGGTTTTCCACTCTCCTTCCACGCAAATGCGGGTTCACTTCCTCTAAATTCAACCCTCCCAATTCCTAATCAATTAGCGTAATTAGTACTTAAGCGTATAACCCGAACGGGTAGTAAGACGCGGTGCTAAATATTATTATTATTATTATTATTATTAACTTGTTAATATACATGTTTCAATAACTTTGTTATCCACTTTTAATTTTGACGTTTCAAATTGTTCATGACATTCCACCAACATTTTTGTCGAAAACATAGTTATAAACATTTTGTTATTAACATTTACCAAAACAGTTAAAAAAGTGTTGAGTAACATATTTGTTACTAACATTTTGCTACTAACAATGTTTTTGCTATTTCCTCGGTGTATAGCACCCTATTGCGATTATGTTTTAAAGATTCACATAATGGTTGCACCTCCCTATTTCCGACAAAATTTAGGGAAATAATGTGCGATAATTATGCGGGGAAATACGGTGTCCTACATCACAACAGTCTATCTACACAAGTCTCTAACCAACTCAAAACACAATGTTGCCAACTCAAATTCTATTTCTCACACCCGGAAAAGATGATGAAAAGGCCCTGATCATTAAAATCGCGAGAAAACCAGTGTGTGAAATGCGGCCTATGCAAGTAAATTATTAAAAAAGTATTTATTTTTAATTTAACCAATTGTATTTTTTTAAATGTAGTTGAAGTGTAATAATAGTTTTATAAATATAAAAATATAGTCAACATAAAAGCAATTTTGGTATAGTTCTGCAACCAGGAAAATATTTATTTTTTAAATCAATTTATTTCACACTAACTATCAAGTTTAAAAAGGGTTAAAAAGTTTTGCAGATAGAAACAAAATAGCTTGTTAAAAACTAACAGGACCATTTAGAAAAATAACATGTTTATTTGAAATCATCCATCCATATTCTTTATGATAATGTTGATATCATAATGAGAAGTTATCAAAGGTCTGTTTCAAGCATATATCTCCCCAGAGCTGGGTTAGCTTAGCTTACAGCAATCAATATAAACACTTGTGTTACCAATGTGATTGTTTAGTAGATAAGTTGAGAACAGTTGTGTCCTTTAAAACAGCTTGTTGAATACGTATGTGCTTGTTAAACTACCAAATAATACTCAGCTGATCTGTTACTAGGCAGACAGATAAAGTGACACATCTCAAAATATGTTAAATAGTCAACGGCATTAATACAAAGTAATTAATATATGACGTAATTGGAAACATACCCAAGGCCGTAGCCAGCCAATGATTTCAGGGGGGGTTTTGTGGGCACATCCCTCAATTTCTGGAGGATAGAAAAAATTATAAATGATAAACCGTTCTAGAAGCTCTCTAAAGTTCTTTTTATGGTAACACAGCCCCCTAATTTGTATTTGTAC
>CABFWO010005744.1:0-43201 GCA_902155825.1 Timema genevievae | reverse complement strand
AAAAATACCCAACAAATAGTGATAATGAAATTTGCATAGAAATTTATTCATTTATGAAAAATCAATTAGATAAATATATAAACTTAAGTGACTTGAGCGAGCGCGTGGGGTATGATATACCCCAGTAATACACTCTTTCAAATAAATTCAATCTTCATACGCACTAATTGATTTCACTGAACACCAACCATACCGAACAATAGTCAAGGTCACACTGAAGGAATAGATAGAGCAACACGTCCGCCAGGCGCCTGACAGTGCTACCACACACTAAAAGATAAAATTGGGGTACTTTATACTCCAGTGTGCCCGCTCGAGGGTTAATCTCCTTCCCACCGTAATCTGTGAGATTTAATCATCCTAACAATGTCTTGTGATGATTACAGGGTATGTAACTCATAATTATGTAACTTCTTCAATTCCCCAGTATCTTCAACCCTTTTTGGACCAAATAGCTTCCTAAGAACCTTGTTTTCAAACTCCCTGATTTGTTTTCGCCATGTAAGGTAAGAGACCACGTTTCACACCCATAGATAACAACTGGAAAAATAATTTAGTATATTTTGAGTTTTACATTCCTGGACAGTAGGCGAGATGTCAACAATTTACTGACCGAATATTAGCATGCATTTCCCTACTTTATTCGTTTTATAATTTCCAATATAATATCGTTGTTCCTAGTTAAAATTGTTTCCAAATATTTAAACTAACTAACCCTGTAAAATGATAAGTTATTCGGCGCTCTCTGTGTGACCATATAGCCTACTCAGGTTTTTAAGCGTTTACTTCAAAACCCACCTATTTTCATACTAACTTCAAATAAAATTTACAAACATGTTAGCTTATATATATTACAGGACCTATAATACTTTTGTTTTAGCAGCTTGTCTTGCTATCTGCCAGGACTATGAACATTTTAATCATTCTAGTAGCTAAGGGCTAAAGAAGATATAATTTAAAGCAGGGGTTTCCAAACTTTTTGAGACCATGTAACCCTTCACATGTCAGATTTTCTGTGCCATGCCCTTGTACCCAATATTTTAAAAAAGAATGCCCAAGTTTGATTTGGTGGCATTTTTTAAAAAGAAAATGGTCATTTACATTACTAGCTTGTATATTCTTTTAAATGTAAAAATACAAAACTAAAACACAATTACAAAACTGATTAAGAAATAATTAGACTAGACATAATTTGTTGTACATGATCTCATGTGTACAGTTTGTTCATAATGGGGAAATGTGTTCTCTTGTATGATATATTTCATTATTTAAAATATGTACAAGCACACGTATTGAAAATTTGCATGTGGCATTTCACTATACATTATAAGTTTTAGTTTTTCCTTATAGCCGCGACACCCCGGACCAAGGTCACCTATGCCTCAGGGTGTCACGATGCACAGTTTGGTAACCCCTGATTTAAAGGAAATGAAACAGCATTTGTACTAAGAGAATGCAAAAAATCTTAAAGGAAAAACCACTCTTTGTACATTCAGCTGAAATTTGAGCCCTGACCTCACTGGCAATGGCACACTGGACCATAACAATCTGAGATTTAATTTGTGTGTCCAGCGATATAACTTTATAATAGCTTTTGATTGCTTGTATTTAAAATCATTTTAATTAAAATATTTAGAAAAATATATTCTCCTAGATTTGTATGTTGCTTAGCAAAATACTTGAAGCAGTAGTTATTAAATTATGTAAATAAAAATTCCCAAAATAAAGTATTTCAAATGATAAAAAAAAAGCATATTTTGATATTTTTCTGTGTTTTTTTTCTCTTATTCATAACTATGTACACACTAAAATTAAACTATTATGTTTTGTGTGCATATATTATGTCTGCAAGTCGAACAGTAAAAGTAGCATACAGTTATTTGCAGATGAGTGGGCCAGTCAAATATATCTTGCGGGCCAGATGTGACCCATGGGCTATTATTTAGTGACATTAACTGTTACTTGTTAGTATATTTTTGGTTCTATAGCATTGCAATGACCTGGATACAAGTGGACCCAAACTAATGAGAACATAATATGGATAGTTAAAATTTAATTTCAAAGTGTACATAGTTATATAAAGGTTTTCTTTTATTAAAAACTATTTCAGGTAGAGCTATGGTTTTTTTTATAAATCTAAATAGCCTACTTATTTTTATGAATATTTATTTACATTATTTAAATAATAAGAGGCCTAGTTCAAAGATTTCACTGACCCAGATAACATCTGGATTTTTTAAAATATTCTAACTGTATAATAATTTTGAATATATAGCATAAAATAACTGACATAGAATCACATTGGTGGGAACGCGGACTAAACATTAGGCTAGTTTGGTTTTATTTTTCAGTGATGGGAGGTTGGAGTTCGAATCCCGCCCGGATCTACTGAGGAAGGTTTTCATAAATTGTTTACCAACCTCTCTCAATGCAAATATGAGTATATTTTCTCTAAATTCTATCTTACTCATCCCCTACACACCAACATGATTAAAATGTGTGTAGTGAGAACAGGTAGCTGTGGTACAGTGCAAAAAACACTTTTCTCTTTTCTCGACTATAGCCTGCAACACGCGCCCCGAGATACCAATGCAATGAGTAGGTAATTCATACAATCGGGTAATCTTATATGACTGTATACCAGTGGCTTCCTACCACCTTCACGCCCCACCCCCTCTCCCCCCCCACCTTTCCAACAATTCCAACGCTCTGGAGGCACCCTTGAACACAAGATTTTTGGTTGTCATTGGCACGGACCGGTGACATTCTTTCTCACTATATCCTAAGTGACACAAACACTATCTTTGGAACTTTTCTCGACATTAGCTCTGTTCATATGTTCTTAAGGAAAAATAAGTACACAATAAGCAATGTAAAATTGATTTTACTACCTACTATTTTATTACCTAGCTACAACCAATTTCCATTTTTTTAGCACCACGTTTAACTACTTGTTCAGGCTATACACATAATGTACTAATGAGTTAGGGATGAGTAAGGTTAAATTTAGAGGAAGTGCACCTGTTTTTGCATGGAGGGCGAGTTGAAAACCACCCTCAGTACACCAGACCTGGATTCAAACCCTGATCTCAACATCGGCATCCTAAATTATTAATTAAATAATCTTATATTGACAGTTGACTTTTTTATGTTTCATGTAATTAATGACACTAAACGGTAAAAAAAATTCTAAAAAGGAGCTGTTAACATTCTTGACCTGTTGTTTTATGCCATGCTATCACAGTGTACATTGTGCAATGAAGTGGTAACCAACATGGCGTTAATAGGATAAAGGATTTTTAGTTAGCTCACTTATTAATTCATTATTTTATAGTTGAAGCAAAATATTTTAATATCAGCTCCCCTTTGGGTGTAAAAGTAATTCATAGCTTTGTCTTGGTAGGATTATTTTTATGAGTATTTTTTTAAAAACAAATTCTTTGACTATCCTACTAGATCTCCACTAATTATACCAGTTGTACGGTATTTTTATACCAATTTATAATACGGGTCATTCTCAAATTAAAGGACAAATAGGAAATCCAAAAATAAAAAAATTAAAATTTCAGGAAAAAGATAATTTATTACCTGATTACAAAAAATTTACCAAAGAAATAAGTAATAATACCAGCAGAGCTATATTTTACAAGTTCTCATTTTTTATAGTTTTACCAAAGTGGCTACCCATAATCCATCACTTCACTAATGCTGTTTCACATGCACATAAATACGTTATAATTTCTAAAGTCTAAGTAAAATATGTATTTTTACTAGGTATACCAAATTTTTTTAACAATAATATAAAAAATGATACATTTTCCTTAATTTATTGGAATTAGGATTTTGTAAGTGAAGAATCAAACAAAATTCATAGTTTATTAACGTTAAATTTTCCAAAATCCAAAGAAAATTAAGTTTTGCATTTCTCATTTTTATTTATATTTTAAATAGCTCAAATATGAATAATAGGTAATAATATTTATTTTTTTACTAAGACTGTTAATGAGAAATAAGTGATTTTATTGTTGTTAGTGAAGTGTGCTTATTATGAATTATTCTAAACCAAACTCACTGAAATCATGGGAGTTTTCATTGAATAATATGCAAAACACCTTAAACTATAGCCCAAGTCTAGTTTTGATTCTTTATGAATACGTGTAAACTGGAGGCTATACAGTGACCACATTTAATCTTGTTTCGTAAAAAAACCCTACCGGTATCTCTTGAAAATGATTAACAACTTTTTTGTTCTTATTTAAAACCTCTTTCACATTTTATAGTGACGCTAAGAGTGAGATTTATACTTGACGCAACCCGCATCACACCCATTTAACTTAAGGTTAATTTTAGTACCAGGTTTTCTCAACTACCATAAATGATAACAATCTTATTCCTGTATCATATTAAAGGTATTAAAACACTAAAAAGACATTACTTATTAACTTTCAAATAAAATCAATAATACAATTAAAAAAAAAGATTATGACTAAACAGTTTTTAAATTTTAAAAGTGTAGTGAAAAGGAAATTCAAATTTTATTGTTTTAAGTTTCCATAGATACCATTACAATTTTTTTACTATGATAGTTAAATAGGGAAATCCTGGTAAAACTAAAGTTATGTAAAAGTATTAAAAAATTGTGCGTGAGATAGGTCACCTCCCGTCTGTCATTTATTTATAAACCTCATTAGTGCTTTAAGGTTTTCCTGGAAATATAGCGAGTAACAGAAAAGAGGTTGGAGGAGGCAGGGGTGTTAGAAGGGGGGAAAGGTGTTGCTCAATGACGACTGAGAGATGGTGGATGAACAAAAATATTTACGTTAGCAAATTATTGACGATTCATAGCTTTTTTAATACTATGTCTTACTAACCGATTCATTATTCTGACAGTAATATATTCAGTTATGATTTCTTGTGTTTTTGTTGTCTTTCACGCTTCATATACTTTTTTTAAGTAGCTGGAATACATGGTTTCTACATGATAATTTCTAAGCTATACATTATTGTGTTTATGTTGGTATCTTTCACTCTAAGCACTTTTTAATATTCGGTAACTAAGCACACACTATGTATTTAAAACACCTAGTTATATATAATTTGAGCTTCAAAATACCACATGAATGAAACGAGACCATTGAATGAGCATATAGCAGATTTGAGAAATGACAAACTAAACAGCTCCAATCATATATTTGGAGACCACCAAAGATGTGCTGTATATTTTTGCAAAGGACCTAAATCGAATGAAAAATAAATGATACGACACAATTGCACAAATTTTATCATATTGTGTATTATAGCTTTGAAAAAAAAATTCAAAAAATAGATTTTTAGTAAGCTAACCTTAGTTATAAAAGTTTTACTCATAAAAATAAACAAATCATCCTGTTAATCACAATAATCACTCTTTATATATACACTCTAAACCCAATTGTTAAAATATATTTAAAGAAATTCAAATTTTTAAAACTAAATTATTTGTAAAAGTATACTAACCTTAAATTAATTTATTTTATACAAATATACATTATTAATGATATGCAAACTAGTCTCCTGATTGAACCAAAGCGCTAAAGCCATTTTTTTTAAATACTCAAATTAAAGAATATCAGTCATTAGTAAATTATCCATAAACAAATCTACCACCAAAATTAGTATTCATATTTATTTGTCATGTTCATGTCAAACACTCCCCATATACCCATTTTAAACCAAATTGTTAAGGCCAATTGTAAAATATTCCAAGTTTTTGAAAAATCAGTCATCAGTAAACTAAACCCAAAAAATGTTCACAGTGTTAATTATTACTCTGTCAAACAATATCATGGTACCCATTTGTAATCAAATCGTTATAACCATTTGTTAAATATTTATTATTTTTGAAAAATCAAGCGTCAATAAACTACCCACAAATATGTTTTTGCCCCCAAATCAAGTAAACAATGTTAATTTTTATGTCATTCACTACCAATATACCCATTTTGAACCAAATTGTTAGTCATTTATAAAATATTTCAAGTTGTTGAAAAATAAGTAGTCAGTACACTACCTATAAATGAGATTTTACCCCCAAAACAAATATACAGTTAATTGTCATGTCAAACATTGCCAAGATACCCGTTTGAAACCAAATCATAGTGGAAATTTGTAAAATATTTCAAGTTTTTAAAAAATCACTCATCAGTAAACTTTTGCCAATGAGGTTTTGCCCCAAACACAAGTAAACATTGTTATTTGTTATGTAAAACACTGTCAAGGGACCCGTTTGGAACCAAATCAGTATATCCATTTGGAAAATATTTTAAGTTTTTGAAAAATCAGTCATAGGTAAATTATCCTTCAACAAATTTTTGTCCAAAAACCAATTATATAGTGCTATTTGTCATGTCAAACAAATCCAAGATTTTAAATAAAATCGTTAAAGCCATTTTCGAAAAATTTGTAACTAAAAAAAATTACCAGTAATATACCCTTAATTGAAGGGCTTGGTTTGAAAAAAAGTTTTGTGATATAACCTTATAATATCTAAATTTCAAATTCGAACAAAATCCATCAAACCATTTTGAATCCGTGGCCAGGGACAGACAATCATGGAGACAGATGGAATCGAAAAATCAACTTTTTTGGGGTCGTGTTCAAATAAAATATAAAAATTTGTCATAATTTCTCAATTGATTGTTTTCAAGATCATAATACTTTTTCTTGATATGGGAAAGTAAAATATCATTCCAGCTCTTATAGAAAGTGGCCTTCTTCAAAAACTGTCAAAGCTTGATGTACATTACAGTATAGACAATAACTGCTGAGCACTATATAACTGCCGTTGTGAAGAAAACTGGTGGAAAACTCATCAACTACGCACAATGAGGATCATATCAGGCTCAATGTGCTGCTGCTGTTGTCAGCCACAATACTGGGCTCTTCACTACTAGCTACTTGAACAAATACATTGATCAAGCCCAGGAAAATTTACTAATCTGGTAGAAGCTCAAAAACATCGAAGAGTATACCTTCCCCGAAAGAAATGTGAGGAATCACAATGGGATTCAAACTATAACAAGTCATACAAATTTTTTCCAAAAAAGGTGAAAATGCTTGACAGCATCTAATTTTGGGCAAGTCTACCGTCTTGCAGCAACTTGCTGCGAGATTATAGTAAAACAATGTGTATATACTGATCTACAACACCTAACCATTATATCATACGGAACAGGAACTGAACACAAAGCCATTGAAACATTAGAGACGACTTTAAATGTTCACGTTGAAAGATGCGGTCTCTTTAATGACCCTAAATTGACATTCCTTGATGCTACACCAGATAGCTTGATCGGGAATGATGGGATAGTGAAGGTAAATTATCCATCCTCAGATGTATTGATGAGTCCAAAGGCTGCTACATTGCAACGTAAGGAGACCCTCTGAAAAGTTAACAAAGACAGAAAAATTGACGCTTTTGCTGATTATTTGTAATATGAACACCAGTTGAACCATGCATACGCGTGTAAAAATTGAATATGATGATCATTTCTGGAAAAAAGAAATGATTGGCATTACAGCATTTTTATATGGACGGTTTGCTTTCTGAACTTGTAGATCTGTGGTATTCACGTTCAATGCTTGTCCACAATCCTCCTTATATTGTGTCCGAGTAAACAAAGGGATCTCAACATCAACCCAAAGCAAGGACCAAGCAATGTTTAGCTAAGTAAACAATTTGACTCATTACTAAACAAACATATTTAGCTTGTAAAATACTTTCATTCGAATATGTTGTATTTTAAAGTATGGTTTATTATGAATTGTTTTTATCTAACACTATAGTTATTATTGGAAAAGTGTTTTCAATACTGGTACCTCTAATATTTCTAATCAATGTGATAGTGACCACAAATTTAGAACTCAATTGATGAAATTTGGTGTAACAAAAAAAGATATGAGCAAATTAATGAATTATATCCATGAATAATTCCCATTTTTATTTTTCATGTGCTAAATATTTAGTTTGGAGAGAAATGCTTTTTACATAACTTGTGAAATTATTATAATTATTTGTGAACACCACTTGTTTTGGGATTACTACTTTGGTTGAATATTAGCTTTGTATGTCATGTGTGATGCATGACCCGATCTTACTGAGCAAGTGTGATAGAGCTACATCTTGTTATGTTTCTGATCAGAAGCAACGAGGAAACGATTGACACTATCGATTCGACCATATAAGTAGAGGATATTATTATATATTATAAAATAAGATAGTGGTAAATGTGGGTACCACTTCTTTGAGTTGTCTTTATGGTTAGACTTAAATCATTATAATTAATAAGACTAGTATTTACTTTATTTTTAACTGACAGATTTGGTAGTTCCTAATTTAAATATAATGTAGCCTATTGTTCTATACATATTTTTACTGTGTAAAACTGGATTTTAATTGAAGTGGTATCACTTGTGTTTTAAAGGCGTTAACATACCTGGAATTCTTTTGGATCAATTAATAAATGAGAAGCTAATTTTTTTTGTTACATTCTGGACACTGTCTATTAGTGGTTTAATCTAATGGGGTAGGGATAAGAAAGAAAGTTAAGAGGAAGTGAACCCACATTTGTGTGGAGTGAAGATGGGAAAAACATAGTGATAAATCACTTGTGAAAAGACCATTCTCAGTTTTCTCGGCCGAGATTCAAACCTCAACCTCCTTGTCAACGGCAATTGATTGATTGTGAGCCAATGACTATACCCCTAGACCACCACTGTGACTCTAGGAAGCTTAATGAAATAAGTTTAAACACACTAGCTTTTTTTTCCACTTTGGGTGTTTTTAATTATTATGCTTTAACACTGGAAATTGGCTATATCATGATTTAATCAAAACCGAAAAGAGGCTGAAGAACAATATTTATTGTAATGCAGTAGCAATTTTGAGGCGAGGGAAGGGGTAAAACACAATGATAAATTATATGAGATAAAAAAAAGCTACAATAATAATAATTATTATTATGATTATATTTATACTGCATTTATATATGAGAAATTAAAAAAATTACAAACCATTTACACGCTACAACCGTTGACATTAAGAAAATCATAATACATTTCCAAACGATATAGTTATTATATTTGTATAAATTGGAATCAGCATTATTATGGAGAAAATAAATTTGTTATGTTTATTGGTTTAGGTAACTTACCCTTATTGGTATCTGTGTATGTTATATTTGTGTGAATTGGAATCGCACAATATGGAGAAAATAAACTTTTCATGTTTGTTGCTTTAGGTAAAGTACCCTTATTTGTTTTTGTTTATAATATATTTATAGGTAACACAATTCTTAATTAAAGGCGCCTCGTAATAGAAAAAAAAAATTAAAATTGAACCACATCTATCCGACACCTTAGCTCAGTCGGTAGCGTGTCTGCCTACTGAGCTAAGGGTCCCGGCTTCAATTCCCAGCATGACTGATAAATGTATCATTGGTGAAATGTTGGTTTCCTCTTTCACAGTGATAAATTAACGGCCGGGAACTTGATGTGGTTCCTGTCCTAGTCTTAATTAGATTAAAAGGCATGTGAAGCTATGACAGGCCTAGCAATCCGGTAGTGGAAAAAGACTTGAATAAAAAACTGACCCATGCCATAGGCTGGAAACAGTAATCGATTTAAATAAAAGACCCACATCTAATTTTGGAACATGTGTTTCCAATCTTAAACAAAATGTTATCAAAACTTGATAGTTATATTTCTGTGTGTACAATAGAGTTCTTATTTTAATTGCGTCTGCTAAATTAATTATATTATATATAATTGCAAGAATTTACATGTTCATTATTTGAAGACTTAATGAAGGGAAAAAATAAATAAACATTGTTTCCAGGCTAATCAAGTACATTTTGTTTCTATTACAATAAACACCACCTTATTTCTTGATGTTTTTATTTTACATTAATCAATTAATTAAAATTAATTAAATTATTTGTATAATGTAAATAATACAAAATATAATTAATAACCTTTCCAATTCTTTGAAAGACTAGGTTGTGAAAAAAAATGGAATACATTGAAAATGTTTTCAGATTTGTCTCTTGAAATGGATTACTATACTTTTAAATATAACACAGTTCTCTATTCTTCTCCCTCAACCATATTCCACTACCTACACCCTTTTATCACCCTAAAACCAAACTAGCTGTCACTCACTCCCAAGGGCTTAAAGGATAAATAGAACTAACCACCATGTGTGTATAGTTATCGCTTGCAGGTAGCATTTCGAACTTCACACGATGGGAATGCTGACTCTTAAGTTAATTAAGGTCTAGTAAGCAAACAATTTTGTTTTGAAAGTGAAAAATAATAATTCATTATTTAACAGGGCCATAAATAACATTAGACACATAAAAACAACAGGTACTTAAATATTAATAGGATCAAAGTCCCAATTAAAATGAATAATAATTTGACCTATTTCACAGGGTATCATTATTTTTTGTGTGTGTGTGTAGCAAACTCAAATCTTGCAAATGAGTTACTATTTATCTGTCCCCTTGATTAAATACAGAATACAGGAATGCATGCTAATGGATCTACAACAAACTGGTTGACTCAGGGGGACAAAGTGGTAGACAGACAAGTGATGGACATGCTGGAGCAATGTGGACCAAGTGGTCAACACATGTAGGTAGGACTGTTACCTGCTAATCAACTTTGAGTAGGCAACATATTACAGGTGGAAAGAACTCTGGATCTGAATCAACTCTGGAGAAAAGGAAAAGAAGAACAATGAAATTAAATACCAAAAATACAATAATAATTATCAGAGGGTGACAATTAAAAAGTTACAGAAAAAACCACCTTAGAGGATCACTTAAAAATATTGTTACAGTTCTAATTTATTATTCTATTTATAAACTACAATATTACACAGGAATAGTACTTATTAATATGTCTTTTAACTACAATATCTTTTAATGTGTCACACACATCCAGTTACAATGTGAAAACACACACTCATGTCTTGACACACTCAGTCCTGTATAAATATAAGAACAAAGGGAGCACGCCTGCAAATACTTTATAATGTTAAACTATCATTAACAAAATTCCAACTAGGATTGATAAAAGTGGAACAAGCTCAAAGTAAACACCACAAATCAAAAGTTTACAAGACATTAATACAATAACCAATATCTCCTAACATGAAGTTAGTCAAAAAAGGGCTATAATTCTATTAACACAACATATCCTTATGGGGTTAAATCCTACAAATGACAATCAAGATGTGAAGCATCATATTCAAAGGAAAATTACCTCAAACAAAAATATTACAATATCAAGTTAACATAATGAAGTTACTTTACATTTCAATCAAGAATGACATATCAACAAAATAATATTGGAAAGGTCAAAAAGATGCCAAAAAAAATTTAATGATCAAAGTTAATGTTGTTTAAGTCAAAGCTTGAATGAAAAAGACAGTCCTGGATTTGAGTTTAAATAAACTTTGTAGAGATAAAAGATTTCAACACAGTTTAGAGCTAGAGCTGTCTGACTGGAGGAGCCGCTGAAAAATAAATTTAGAAAATATAAAAATTAAGATTACACCTAAATTAGAATTTGGCTTACTTTTTGTTAACTTTGAAGATTCTGTCTAACCTGTCCGAAATGCCGTCAAGAGTGACACTTGGTGGCCAAATCACACTATATATGTACAATGTCCTCCAGAGGGAGAAAAGGGAGCAAGCTAATCACATATTCATGTGGTCTGAGTCTATATGCACACAGTTCCTCAACGTTGCAAAGGAAGTGATCCAATCACAGCACATCAGAGTATGTAAGTCACTATTTCTGCCGCATGATGTTCCATGTGCACGACTGTTGAGCTTGTTGCCAGGAAGCTTTGCTCATCGACATTGGAGATCTCTTGGTATACCCTGTTTCATCCAGACCTTTCGAGAAGGCTCGTAGATGTCTGGACACAGTCAGCGTGCAGCTCACGCAGGACATCATCTAGGTTGACACCTCGGGTAGAGATGCTTGGTAGAGTTGGACCTGTCCAGCATGGTTCAGACAGTCATGTGGTATGATATGAACATGGTGAATCAGCTAATGTTGTGTGGTACAGCAGGGGTGGTAGGGATGTTGATGTTTTATAGGTTGTAGCATTTTGCAATGCTGCAGGACCATGTTATAGACAGCCAACTGGTTGACAAGCTCATGCATAGGACAAGTGATCGCCAGCCAACTGGTCGACAAAATTAAAACAAACATTTTAAAGATAGGGTGGGTCAGTGGTCAACATGAGTAGGATCATATGATAGACCAATAACTGATTGACAAAATGTAAACTAATAAATATAAGGCTAGGTGATTCAAGTTGCTTACATGAATTAGTCTAACTGGTTGACAAAACCAATGCATAGAATGACAAAGCAATAGACAGTTCAACTGGTCAGCAAAATGTAAATTATTTGAAAGTGTAGGTGGTTCAAGTAGCCGACACAACTTGAACCAACTTGTCGACAAACAAATGCATAGTAGGACAAAGTGATCGACAGCCAATTGGTTGACACAAAAGGACCAACTGCTTGACAAACGTCGAGATGACTCCATTTAAGAGTTGGGCAAGTGACTGACAAGCTAATACATTGTGAACAAAGTACTCGCCAGGCCAAAGTTCCTGGGTTTGATTCCCTTATCTGGGTGTTCTTTTTCTTATTGTACATTTAGATAAATTCCTGCGAATGACTGTCATCTGTTACTAATAATAATTTAATTCGTTTTTTTTTCCTTTACTTCTCACTAGATGTTTGAACTATACACATACACATACATGTATGAATGAGGAAGATATAATTTAGAGAAAATGTAGACACATTTGCATGGAGGGAGTGTTAAAAAGTATTTAGGTAAAACAACCTCCTTCCATCTGATCGAGATACAAACCCCAATATTCCTATCACCGGAAATTCAATATAATCTGAGAGTGAGGCACTAAACCATGTGACTATCGATGCTGATATTTAGTAAATTTAGATTATTACAAAAAAATATTATTGATTGGTCTTACATGTTTTTGTTTTTCCCATGTACAACATCATTGTTGGGAACTTTGTTTGCGATTTATTAACTTGTTGGTCACTTGGCCCACTCTTAACTGAATCCATCTCGATGTTTGTCTACCAGTTGGTCCTCTCGTGTTTACCATTTGGCTGTTTATCACTTTGTTATCCTATTCATGAGGTTGCCGACCAGTTGGTCCAAGTTGTATGAGTCACTTGATCCATGTAGGCTTTTAAACATTTGCAGTTGTCTATCGGGTTGTATGGTGCCAAACTGCACAGCTTTTACTAATGTAACATTAATTATTAAACTCTTACAATAGCTTTATTAAACACTCACACATAACTTCAATAGTGAAAGCTGAAACAGAACACAGTAAAATGTAATACAATAATATCAACAGAATGCTTAACTTTAAAAACTATAACTGGCTACACCAAATTATATGTTTATTTAATAATTACAATTCATTTTAAAAATTGTACATCAGGTTGTGTTATTATCATTATTTTTTCAAATTTTTGACGTAGCTACTAGGTTCATAAGCTTTTACATGCTTTACTCTTTTATTGGTTGACATTTTCTCTAGCAGAGAGAGAGATTTCACATTTTGCTTAATTTTTCCTCTACAGACATGCATGCACCTTTCCCTCTATTCCTCCCTTTCTTCGCCCACACCATTTGAGTGCTTCAGAAGCTAATTTGAATTGGCTTCTGGTATCGCGCTGAATGCACAACCCCACAATTATGCTTGGATAATGCAAAACTCAAACAAAGCTGCTGCCAAAATATATTAGGTTTGTAATATAAAAAATATTTGTGAGCATAAAAAAAGATTGTTTTGTTTGGCGTAGTCATGTAGTGCTTATATGGGGCAGCCGCACCTGATTTTAATTTAGGTTTTATGTGCTGCAAATTCAATTTTGACAAATAGAGTTAATAACACTGCACTTAATACCAGGGATTTGAACCGAAATTTTTATTGGTTTTGGTTCAGGTTCCTGTTCTCTAACCAAACATTTTAAAGGTTCCGGTTCTGGTTACAGTTAGAGCACATTAAATATTCCGGTTCTTTTCGGTTCCTGATAGTGTTCCAGTTCTGGATCTGGTTCTTAACTAAAACAAAATTAGCACAGCATATTTCTATCCATTCGGGCTACTTTAATATACTAATTTTGATAATGGTTTTTTAATGAATGTGGAAGGTTATATTTTTATATTTAGAGGAAGTGAATCCTCATTTTTGTGGGAGGAGGGCAGAGAATCACTTTGAAAATAACGCTTTGGATCAAAAGTATTGCTAGATTAAAAAAATAAATTATAAAGTACCTTAATAACAATAGCGTGTCCTTTTAATTTGCATCTTGATCTGTCACCATCAATCTCATAGTCAAAAAACTTCCAAACTGAGTTTTCTTTAACGCACTCCATCAATAATATTATTTAAACCACTTACTAACAAACAAAAATAATCACCTCTGCACTTTACACAAGGAACACATTCACTGAGCTGCTTCCTAATTTAAACTTGAGTGAAATAATTTTAAATTTGCATTTTGCCACCCTCTATCTCCATTTTCCCTCTAATATAAGCTGTTTAACCAACCACCAGATTACCATTTTTCATTTCCAGGAAGTACCAAGTACAATAGGCTTAGACTGCATGTCCAAAAGAGATTATTTCTTAATTTATGTATTTAACTTCTGAGGAATGTGGTATTTATTATCTGCTGTATGTCAAAGCTAAATACATCTTCTTAAACCTAGATAGCTTAAACATTAACGTGAGAAAACATTGAACAATGTGCCGGTCATGAATCACATTCCTCTGGAATCTAAACTCACTAGTGTGTGTTGCTAACGGCTCATTAACTCTTTACTAATCACCATAGAAAAGAGGTTTCAAACAGAGTAGTAAACTAAAATATATCAAGCCCTTTCAGAACTTTGTGAGAAAGGGGGAAACACAACATTTCAAAATTAAATTAAGCTAGGGAAAAAAAGTGTGCAGTTTGTCAAAATTATATACATTTCTGTAAAACTAGCAACCTTTAAGAACCTTTTAGAACCTTAAGGAACCTGACATTATTTAATGGTTCCAATTCCAGTTCTTCAGAATAGTATTCTTAGGGTTCCAGTTCTGATTCTGGTTCCTTAAAAATAACTTAATTTCAATTATCGGTTCCGGTTCAACTCCTGGTTCGACTCCCTGCTTAATACCTCTCCCAAATTAAATTGTTAGGCAAGGGATGATTGACACTGGAAAACATTCCTAGGCAAGTCTATTCAAAACTAATATATTATAATAAGGGCTGGAGAAAACCAGGTGTGTGTATATAGGAGCATTAAGTCAATAGGTAGATCTTTTGGGAAATTAACACCTAACCTCCCAAGAAGGTCACCATAATTATAAGGTTAAATAAAACCTTAGCGTTTGAACTTCACCATGTGCACGAATGATATACTACATACTAATTATGGCATAATTTACATTTATAATCACATTATTTACTATCTAAAATTATAGCTTTTTTCCAAAATATTTTTTAAATATTATAGTATTGAATTTCAAATATACATGTATCTTTCGGAAAAATCAATCCATGACAGATTGGTTGATAATCCAACAGTTTGGCAATAAAAATAAATTGAATTAGCTGTTCCAAGATAAAATAGGCCAATATATTTGTAAAACTGCTCACTACACTGGATTTTCTTGTATTGAAACCAAGCATAACCCCATTGATGCACAATTACATGTCACATCTTTCATATCTTATGCCTAGGAAGATAGTAAACTTTGTTAGAAAACTGGAGTTTTAATTGATTTTAACATTTGGGCGGAATTCAAAAAATGGATTTTATCACTCAATCTTAACCCCTTGTGCCTTAACAATGGATTCCACATGCAATGGTAGTAGACTGCCAGATCTACACAATTTGTAGGAAATTTTGCTGGTTATTGCAGTAAAAAATTGACATAGTAGAACATTTCATGTCTAAATGGCTGCACCAATCAGATGCTGGGTGCATATAGTAGTCTCCTAGACATTTCACTGAAATTGTATAGTTTTATTTGCCTTGAAAATAAGCTACTCCGTAATGGCGTTGCAATGAGGAAGTTTTATATGTGACAAAAATAGTGAATAATTTGTGTGAAAATTATTTTAGCTAGGCGAAAGTTAATGGTGATAAGAGAAAATTCAGATTGTGATTAGAATACTTTAAATAGTGATAACATTGATATTCCAAGTATGTCAGAATGTGGAGGTGTAATATCAAGTAGTCTAGAGCTTAATAATAATGTGGAAATTTGCTTGGAATGGTTTAGTGAAAATAATTGACCCGAAGTGTTATTATTCTTTCAAGTTGCAATTATTTTACTTAGTTTGGGAAAAAATCCTACTTATGATGTGTATACTAAGTTAATGCACATTGACAACTTTAGGTACAAACTGAATAAAGAGACAAATAAATGAAAATGAAAAAATAGTTTGCCTATTTCAGGGCTCCTCAACTAAAATCTACGAGTAGAGCCCCGTAAAAATGGTTTTATTTTTTAGTTAAACCTCGTTTTTCGGTGTTATTTTGTGTCTATTCAAAATTACATGTTATTTCAGGTGTTTAAGTATTATTTACATATTGAGACAATGTATACAAAATTAAAATTTATTATTGAAACCTTATATATTTGCTTTAAAATTCTTTGTCAAGTTTGTATTCATATTTAACAATTTTGTAGCCTAAAGTTAGCGTACACTACAACAAAATAATAATCAAATTACACCATGGTCAAAATTTCTGCTTAATGTCTTCTTAATTTCGTGTTTATTTAAAGTTTTTTTTTGTAAAAGCGGTGTTATTTCGTTTTATAGGTGTAATTTGTGTAACAAGACAATTTCGTTTATTTCGCTTTTCAAAAACATTGTAAATCATATCTAAAAACTATCAAAGGAAAAAGTACTTGATTCCATATTTGTATGGCCCTTTTTGCTCTATCGCGTCTCACCATTTTTAAGGGGCTCTATCTATGAGGCAATAAGAGTCAAACTACTGAAAAAAATTACAATTTTTGACATTGTTAGACTTAAGTGCATTTTACATGTTTACAAATTTTCTTTAATATTTTCAAAATACTTAAGTTCTTTAAATAAACAATTTAAGAAAAAATCACTAACTCTAATTGATTTAATGTTCTTAAGAATTGTTTTATTTACAATCTTACTGTCATAACTCAATCTACAGGTAACTTATACATTGCTACATTACAGAAAATTCAAACACACTCCCTGCTATATTTTATGAAATACTTTGGAATAGGCCCTACAAATAATAAAAAAAAATACATTTTCAGGTAGGGTTTCTTGGCCATGCACAGTACCAAGTAAAGTAGGGCACAAGGGGATAATAAACAATAACCCAAGTTGAAAACTCTAGTACTTTAAGACTTATTTAATGATTTTGACACTTGAGTGAATGAATTGGTGACAAATGAGGCGCACATAATTTTTATTTAGAGATAGAGAAATATAAATGTGTAGTGTTTCATGTGGGGATTTTTTTTTTTGCAGGACAAAATTTACTACAAGCTATGTTTTAGTAGCAGGCACATTGTTTGTGGCTTTGACTGCTCTAACATCATGTATTGTATATTTATCATGGCTAAGTTTGAAATCACATCATTACAAACATTACAATTTGAATATGAGTGAGCAACCCAATAGCTTGTCAGGTAAGTAAAATTATTTATATAAATTTAGACAATTTTCATCACATACATTGAAAAGCTTGTATGATATTATAAACTTTAATGTTAGTGAATATTTTATAATAATTTGTTCATACTGATTTAATTGGTAAAATTATATTTATCTGAAAAGTACATCTATCTATAAGTTTTTTTTCCTGGTTTATAGACTAATTTTCAATGAAAACATACTTACTAAACAAAAGCTGATTCATCAATAAAGTAATTTAGCACACAATATTAAAATATACAGAAACTAAACTAAGAGAGTCTTGATACATTTAGTGACTAGTAACTACTTTTACGGTCTGTTGCTCAGAATTAACTTAGCTGTTTATTTATTTTTCTTTGTTGCTGCATACCATCTTGTTTAACCCACTAATAACTAGTGGAATATACAGTTAAATGTTTTAA
The DNA here is from genome assembly GCA_902155825.1 of Timema genevievae. NCBI lineage: Eukaryota > Metazoa > Arthropoda > Insecta > Phasmatodea > Timematidae > Timema > Timema genevievae. Next base: position 24,984 of record CABFWO010005744.1, on the reverse strand, counting down.
GGGGTTTCACATTATTTTATCCTCTCCCACTGTTCATTTTGTTTCTTTGAGATAGTTGTTAATTATAGTTGAATTACTATATGTGTGGTATTCACTTAGCCATATTAATTTCTTAAAGGATTATTTGATGGTAAGGTGCACAATTCCATTTGGCTTTTTGGTGAGGTTTAGCTATAATGTGTGGAGTATTAAATACAATTTATCAAGCTACTCCAAATAATGTTTGGTAGCTATTGAACTGACCTGGAACCCCACCCATATCTCTCTCTTATTTACCTATTATTAATGATCAACAATTTAAAAGTGAATGAAATGAAATAAAATTAAATTGATTAGAGGTTAAAATCGAACTACACAACCAAAACAAAATGTTTACCAAAATATTAGACTGAAACAAAAGTGAATAAAAATGAATTAGGCACCAAAGCAAGGTCTCCTGATTCTTTGAAAACTACATGATAAGTTGGGGGAGGGTGGCAACTCGTAAAAAAGTTTATTTAAATGATTAGGAGTAATCAAGGATAGGCTTTTTACTAATCACAATAAAGACAGAACTATCAATTATTAAAAATTATTAAAGAGGCTTATTTAAAAATTACAAGACAAATATGTGAAATGTGTGAAAGATGTGAAATATGTGAAAGATAATTTAGCGTTTCAATTTGGAAAGCATTCTAGTAGGCCTAATTGATTAAGGTGTGAATAATAATATACTCAAGAAAATAAGACTTAAATTGTGTGTGATAAGAACTAAATATAATTATATAATGACAAGAGAATAAATAATAGGTATAAATAGGGTTTATAAAATTTGCCATTGGCAAAATAAGTTTAGAACCTACATAAAAAAAATCAACATTTGAAGGATAGTCATTTAAGGATGTACAAGAAACAATATGAAATCTTAAGGGGAAGGGGGAAAAAAGGTGTTTTACCTATTTTACAACAAACTAGTATAGCAGGTAAATCAAACCTCAACCATAGGATTTTTGAATCTACTCTCTACTGTACTTGACACTTTTTTAAATTCACCCACATACATTATGGAAAATACTTAGAAAATGTGAGGTGCTAAATAAAAAAAATTATCGCCACATCTGTGAAACCAACAATAACATGCTTTTGAATGAAGCTACTGAACTTTGTCTCATACCTTGAATTTAGATTGATCAAAAGGGTTATGTGGTAACAACAAAGAAATTACATGAATCTACATATTACCTAAAAGTTACATTAAACTGGCAAAATAGCAAAATTATTAGTTGCATAGAAGTCCTAGCTCATATTAATATAAATAAAACAAATAATTGACAAACTACATATTGAAATTATAAAAACACCTAAGCAATAACAAAATTTGAAAGAGTAAATTGAATTGGAACGTTATCACACTGGATAGTTCGCTGGAGCCGAGTGGTCAAGAAAACTGTTAAAACAAGGATAACTTTTCTCCTGAAGGGTAAGGGGAGAGGGGGACGACAAAAGTGACACCAAAGTAAACAATGAATAGGGAGAGATATATTGTTTTTCAGAACTAATAAGAAATTTAAACCAATTACACAAGAGGGAGTCGGGGACGCACCAATAATTAGCGAATGAAAACAGCTCAACACAGAGATGGGCTTAACTTATTGTAAAAATAAAAAATTGGTTCACATGATAACTACACAACTTAACAAAAGAAAAGATACAAAAGAAATGAATGCCTTATTTTGCCACTAGATCACATCACCCAGACATAGCATTAAAGTTAGTAGATAGAACAACCACTTGTAAAAAGTAAACAATTTTTCCATAAATAGAAGAGAATTGAAAATATTAATGAAACACTGTTCTTACACAAATATAGATAGAATGTTAAAAATATAAATTAAACACTTTAACTCAGCACACTCTCTCATACACTCTTTTTCCAGTGTATCATAGTACTGTATATTGTATAGTTTATACATCAATTATTTTGTAATGTTGTTAGTAAATATAATAGAAAAACTGTTACTTTCAAAATTAAACCTTTGATGAAAATATATTGTAGATTATATTTGTTTGGATTGAGCTGAGCTTTAAAATGTGACACAATATTAAATTTCACAACTATTTTTAAAGTTGAAATATTTTTATCTGCATTATCTTAGATGCTAGTCAGCTATTTAATAAAAGTAGAAAAAATGCTGTATTATTCAGTTAAAGCAGCCAAACTGCACCATGATCTAGTACAGTGGTGTTCAATCTATGGATTGTAAACCTATTTGTGAGCTGTACATGGTGGTTGGCTCTAACTATGAAATTTATGGTATTTTACTATAGTATATATTATTGAGTCTATCTCATTTTGATGAGTGTCCAGAACTTTCTAAACAATTTGATCAAAAATAGCTACATGCTGCAATTAATTCATTCAACACATTTAATTCTTGAATCATCTCTCTTTAAAACTTAAGTAATAAGATTGCTTCTGCCACAATTGCTATTTGTTTACTACCCAGGGTGTTAGGGGGTTTCTATGGGCGATATTCTCCTAGGTGCTCTTTCTTCCTTTGCCCGGAACGTTGTGTATAGCCCGTCGGGTCTAGTGAGAGGGAGGTAGGGTAGCGTAAGGACTCTACGTGGAGTGGCAGAAGTAATAGGTAGGGTCATGGTGAGTGTAGGTGGAGTAGAAAGTGCTCGGCATAGAATCGCAGTGAGCGAAGCTCAGCTGGAGAAGAGGTAAAGGAAGTTGGAAAGGCCTTTCATTTCCTTCTAAGCACACTTACATGTCTTTACCAGTAAATTGAACACTTTTCATAGTCAACTTTTTTTTAAAAATCTTTTGCAAAATTATTTATAAAAATTAGCCTTATACAATAAGCTACAGTATTCATGAAACTTGATCACTCAATTTTAAAATAAAAATCACAATAATAAATAAATTTAAATTAGGCCTACTTAACATTAAGTTTAATTAAAATATAATGTTACATCTAGCAAGCATTTTCAACTGCAGCAAACTAATTGATTTGGAATTGACACTTTTTCTACTTATTCAATCTTATGTTACTTTTTCTTATTTCATGTTAAAATTATCAAACTTGAAAAACTACTTTTAAATAACGTAGGGTAAATTATTCAAATTTCTGTCAAATATGACAACTATCATTTAATTTGTTTTGTCATTCACAGTTCTATTCTTAAATAATTTATTCCCTCTTCTTTTCTCAGATTATGTATAGGTAGTTTTAGATCAACAGTAGAGAGTTATTTAATTAACACTAACCATAAATAATTCTGTTTTTTTTTTTTNTTTTTTTTTTTTTTTCAGAATCAATCGCATCGTTAAGGCTCAAGTTGGCATTATATGGGATTGCATGGCAAGAAAATAATGTTTATAGACAGAATTCACAAATAAACTCTAATAACACCTCACTAGAATTTGAATTCAAACCACAACAAACAGTGGAGAATTATAAACTTGTTTGTTACTATTCTATTCCTAAATGCTTGAACTCTTCTGAAGAGTTAATGCCTGAAGGTTTAGATCCATCATTATGTACACACATTATCCTGGCATCGGCAAAAGTGGCAAATGGTCTGCTGATGCCAAATTCCAAGAAAGATATAGAGGTTTGTGCTATAGTTTGTTAAGATTTAAATCATAAACAAAAAGAGAGCATATTTAAAGGGTTGCTTATCAGATAGCTCAAAATACATACAAGTAGATGCACTTTCCTTATTACTTTTATCTAGCCTTAGAATATGCTGTTAGGGTAATGCAAGGGAGTAAGGAAGCCTTGACATTAAATGGTACAATGAAGCTTTTAGGATACGCAGTTGATTAAGCTTTGTTAGACAATAGTATGGAAGCTTGAACCATCCTAGCGAGCAACAGCACAATTGGATGTCCAAAATTACATACAAGGGGGGCAGAAATAGGCAACAAGAGTGAGCAGCTGGAGTTCTTGCTTAGAATGCTTGAGAATCGATATAAGAAACTCAGAACACGAAACTCACACTAGTTGCGGGAATAATTAGCTGACGGTCGTCCTCAAAATAATCTTAAGTGTAAGGTAAGCATCAAAAAAAGTTTATATATACGGACATCAGAACCTAAGGGTATGATTACATTAAGGAAACTTGAACTCATTTGTTGGTATTTATTGCAAACTATCATAATTAAACATATAAGTAACGATATATAGATATTTTAAAAGTAAATAACAATATATTGAAATATTAAATATATATAGAGATAGCCAAGCAGGCTGATGAAAAAGAGTTTTACATGATATAAGATCATAAAACCACAACAAAAATTAAAGTAGAATGTTAAAAAAAAAACTCGTAATTAATACGATAGAAAGGAACAATAATACCTAACCATCTCCATTACTCATGGAACTGACTAATAGAATAATGCGACTCTCGTCAAACAAAAACATTGTCCATTATAAATCTATCTTCATAATTCATAACTAGATATCTTTAACTTTCCTCATCATTTCTAACCTTACAATATATATTCCCACATACACCAAAAACATTAAATAAATTTTGTAACCAAGTTCAATTAACATTACTAAATATTTTAAATTTAAGTAACTCTGTTTCAATATATTTGTAAAAGGCAAAATCAATGTATGTTAAAGAGAGTAAATCACTAATATCAATCCTCATATTACAATTTGTCCGTTTCAATAAATATCACAAGTTATCTTTACGATTAATCGATGCCCAATGAAAACAATTTACAATTAATCGATAGGAAAACATTCTAGACCATATCAATATCTACCAGAATCATCGACTTTAGAGTCTAACTTTGACATAAGTTATATTTGTTCATAAATCCTCATTTCTGAAATACTACTAGTTGTCGAAAAGATAAATTTTGAAAATATTGAAAATACATACATAAAAAATTTAAAGAATTTCTTATACGAAATGGAATTTAGATCTTACATTTTTGTGATACTGAAGCCTAAGCATCTTACTCCTTCAATCGAGTTAAGCCCAAGAGTGCTGACAAGCAGCCCCGCCAGCACTATATATGCAAAGACCCAGAGAACATTGGAGAATAGGAAAAAAGGTGGGGGAAAACATATGGGTAACAAAAGGGAGGGGACGCATGCGGCAATAATAACGTAAACAACACACTCCAAACAACTGGAATCTTCGAGAACACTTCTCTTTACTGTCTAAGATCTTTGGACTGTATGGTAATGGCGTGGTTTGAACCTTGACGGCAGCGGTCAGTCTATATCGTGCTGTTACTAAGTTCACTCGTGTTGATGTGTTCCTCTGCGGCTCGTAGTCCAAGGCGCGGGGACTGTGGAATAGGGTAAGTTGTATTTTCTTCTTCGACTAGACTATCTCTACTTGTAGCCAAATGCTACAAGCTGTTGCAAGAAATGCAGAATTTTATTAGAGACTAGTAAGAAAACTGTTTTAGAAGTGAACTCAGGAAATACTAAGTATATAATCACACAGAGAACATAGATTGAGGAGGATCATTTAGAGATTACTGCGACAAACACATAATTTGACATGGTTAATGAGTTTAAATACTTAGGAACAATTTTAACTAGCAATAACGATATTAGAGTGGAAATCAGGGAAAGAATACAGTTGAGAAATGCATGCTATTACTCGGTTAATAGGTTGTTGACATCTCTCCTGCTTCCAAGAATATGTTTATCGTCATCTCTCCATAATGATCTTAGTTCATTTCATATTGCTTACCATTACTATCAACCCCCATTTTATTTAGTCATTAATAGCCATTGTTTTAAATTCATAATAATTTGAAATTTTGTACTTTTTATTTGATGACATGCTTGTTTCAGATTTATGAACGTGCAGTCATGATGAAAAAAAACAATCAACAGTTGAAAATCATGCTTTGTGTTGGTGGCAACTCGAAAGATGCTGGGGGCTTCAGTGATGTGGTTTCTTCACGTTCAAACCGAAAAATGTAAGTTCCCAATAAATCAAGCCATTATCCCTATTATTTGGTCACACACATTCCTTATACCGGCCTATACATACTGGACCTGTTTCATAAAATTACAAGCCTATAGTTTACAAGAGTAGCTTGTAACTGCAATATCTCTCTATTAGGAATTTTCTCTTTATGAGGTAATTGTATTATATTATAAAGTTGTAACATGTAAGACATTAGAAAATCATGTTTCATAAATCTACAAGCAAACTCTTTGGGTGTGTTGCAAGTTAAATTTTACAATTTACATGTATTTTTATAAATACATTTTATAGTTTGGTTTCATAAAGCCACATTAGCTTACAAACAATTATAAATCAAGAAGTATTTCTTAAAATTAGCTATGCTCTTGCGTGTTTCATTCTATTTACTATTCCACTTGTTTTCCTGACTGCTAGCGCTGTTCTAGTATTTCTACTAAACTCCAGGGGCATGCAACAATCTGAGCATGCGCATTGAGAATAAGAGAGGTTCTTGACCTTGCAAGTTAGTTTTAAAGTGGACCTTTAACACATGGCCTGGTGCACAGCTTGATAGCAAACTTGGCGATTTGTTTTGATCAACTAAAGCATTACTACTAGTTATAATGTTTTTTAAAGTGTGGTTTTTCTTTTTCAATCTGTACACGATTAATTAAGTACAAGTATTATGTAAATAGTAGTTAATTAGTTCATAATTTACTGTTTTAGTGCTTATTTTAAATATCAAAATGAATTTTGAGCAAAACATTAGTTATAAAAAAAAACTTGGTTTATGTAAATAGTTATTTGTTAACGAAAGGAGTTACGTGTTTTTTTTTTTAAATATCAAAATGAATTCTGTGCAAATATTTTGCAAAAAAAAAAAATTTCTTTGTGTACTCAAGAAGAAAAATTAGAAATTAAAAAACTTGGTAGACCGACACCAAATATTGTTCTAGGAAAACTAATAAAAACTAAAAATCGAGAGTTTACTAGAAAATTCAATGTAGAAACTTACAAAAAGCATCCATGGCTATGTGGTTGTATTGTAAAAAATGCATTGTTCTGCTTTCCTTGTTTACTCTTTGATGTTGACTTATCTTGGACAAATTTAGGTATGACTGATTTGAACCATTTAAGTGAGCGAATTAAAAAACATGAAATATCATTGTTACACAAGAACATTTCTTTAAATTTGGCTGTATCTGGCAAGACCAACATACGATCACAGTTAGATTCTGGCTACAGAAGAGCTATCGAGCTTCACAATAAAAAAGTAACTAACAACAGGAATGTTTTAAATATTATCTTAAACTGTATTCGATTCTGTGGCGCTTTTGAACTGGCCCTTAGAGGTCATGACGAAACTGATTCATCTTCTAACCCTGGAATATTTCATGGACTTGTCAATTTCCCTGCGGAGTTGGATGATGGTTTGAAAGGGCATTTAGAAAAGTCTACAGTTTTTAAAGGCACCTTTAGTTCAATTCAGAATGAAATATTTCAATGCATGCTGGATATTTGCCATGAAGAAATTTCAAAAGAAATTAATAATGCGAGATTTTTGGCTGCTATAGCTGACGAAACAACTGATGTTTTAGCTACTTTTCAAATGGTTATAATTTACCGGTATATAGTAAACGGAAAACCAGTGGAAAGATTTTGGAACTATGTAAACCCCCCATTTCATGACGCTGCATCTTTGACAAATTGTCTCGAAGAGGAAATAGATCAACATGTAGAGAAAGAGCCTCATAAGTTAATAACACAAGAATATGATGGTGCTTCAGTTATGAGTGGATCTCAATGGTGTTCAGGTTAAAATAAAGCATAGCTATCTTAACGCTGCTTATGTTCACTGTCATGCACATCAATTAAATTTAATAATGTCAAATGCAGCTTCAATTAATCGTAATGTCCGTATATTTTTTGTAAATTTTTTTCTAATTCCCCTCAGAGAACAGCGATTTTAGATGAAGTTTTGGATAAACGTTTACCACGATCAGCACCTACAAGATGGAACTTTCATTCTCGAACAGTAAAGACGGTTTGCGAATACAGAGAGGAACTTATCGAGGGCATGGATAAAATAGAAACGAGAGATGACATTAAACATATAGCTACAATTGAACAAGCATTTGGTCTGAAGAGAACATTAGAGGATGATATTTTTATATTTTGGCTAACATTTTTTCATAAAATAATGCCTCATGTGGATATATTGTATAACCAGTTGCAAAAAAGGGAAACTGATCCAGCGTTTGTAAAAAACAAAATAGATTGTTTCATAGATGAAATTTCCATAATAAGAAATAAAAATGATATAACTGATGATCTTGATGAAAATAAAATAAAGCGGAGACGAAATGAGAGCCACACTCCTAATAGAGGCTAAAGAGGTTTGTGACATCATCTGTCAAGCAAAAGACAGATTCAGCTTTACTGGTCATCTTGTTTCTGCAAATTTGTATTTGCCAGAAAAGTTTTCTGATTATTGTAAGTTGTTTCCTTATAACTATTTAGATCTCACAATAAATTCATACCCATTTTTAGATGCAAAAAACCTACGCACAGAGCTAAGTATCATTTATGTCAGGGATGACTTTCGAAATATGAATGGCACTTTAACTCTGTTCTAATTTATAAATGAAAACAATTTAAGTGAAATTTTTGAAGAATACTTAAAACTTTTAAATATTATTATAACAATCCCTCTGACAACGGCAGAAGCAGAAATATGTTTTTCTACACTAAAACGTGTCAAAACATTTTTAAGAAATAGTATGCAACAGGAAAGGTTGTCATCTCTTGCCATGCTGTCTGTCGAGATAAACTTTACTATGAACATTTCAGACTTTAACTCTAGAGTCATTGAGAAATTCGCAAAATCTAAAGAAAGAAGAATGGAGTTTTTATTTAAAGTATCTTGAGGCGTTTAAGATTAAATTGTTGGGTGTTTTATAAATAATTTTTTCATTTATCATGTGATTGTTTTATTCTAAGGTGTTTAATTATTTATGATTGCGCCAGAAAAGTAAAAGATTGTAATAATGTAGGCGTGTTCAATTATTTTTTATTTTTTCCAAATTAATATTGATTTGTATGTACTGTAAATAACAGCTCAGAATGTCAGTAATTGACTAAAAATTTGGTATATTTTTAGCTGTCATTATTTTTACTGTCAAAACTTCATAATTGTATAATATGGATTTTTCTTTTAAAAGTCAAATCCTATATTTGTTTCGAAGCTTCACACCCCCCCATACTGCTGTGAAATATTAGCCTAAGTAAAACGATATGTAAATATAGATAGGTACGATATACTAAAAGTGTATCTACCATATTTTAGAATATTTGAATTGTACATCACCTATTTTTTTTTGGTCACGAGCCGCCACTGATTCCTTGGATTGTTAGTTCCGAATTGTGGTCATAGATGGCATTTCACTGCACATCTGATAGGAGTTTTTATAACTAGAACCACTCTCCACTACACCCTCCAAGTAGCTCAAGTTCAGTGATTCTTAGCGCGTAGGATAGTATGTGCTTCTATTTCTTGTGTTTATGCTGCATAAACAATGGCAAGGAGAAATGGTTTATTTTATAATGAAATGGCAGAAATAGTGAATTTAGCTGATGATATAGATGACAATGAAGATGAAATAGAATAATTGAATCGGCATTTGGAAGAAGGAAATAAACGCCAAAAATCGAAAATCGAGTTTTCACCAGAATCAATATTTTTAAGGATAGACACATTGATATAGTGCATAAAAGCAACAAAAACCAATCCGTAAAGGCTTGAAAAACAGGGAGAAGTTTCCGTAAGTTGGAAGAAGGAAACAAATCCGTATATATATTTCCTTCTTCCAACTGCTTCCTCTCACGGCCATGAGGTGGTAGCAGGGGAAGGAAACAAATTCTGATCTACTTCCAACTGCTTCTCGTAACAATACTCTTGTCCGTTTTCTACTTGCCTTGGTCATTTTGATACAATCCACCAATATTTTCCTGTTTGTGGACATTCGTTCCTACAGTGTGATAGGAACTTCAGTACAGCCAAGCGTAAGATTAGAAAAATGGACAGAATATACACTCCGAATGAGTACCGTGAGTTGATACAAACGGCGAGAGAATCGGGATATTCTGTGAGGAAGGTATCTTCAGAACAAATCCTAAACTATAAGGATTGGTGGTCAAAGTTTTTCAAAAAATCAACGAAGAGCATTGACAAACGTTCGCAATTTTGTATTTCTAAATACCGGCACCTTCAATATTCATCTGCTGCGAAAGGTTCTGTAACAGCTTCAGAGTTCATTGATGGCATCGTCAAGATGAGATTTATCCTTCAAAAACCAAAATTATTGGATGAAATAACTCTTCCTACAGACACTGCATACACGGGAAAAATACCCATAAACGAAAAAAAAAAAATCCAAGACTTAAAGAAGATCATCATCTACATACCCACAGAGAAGAGAGACTTCTACGAGGACTTAGTTACCTGGTCTACCACAAATGCAGCTGATGACGATGAATGAGTTTTTTCCCATTTTTTAAGTGAGTGCCTTGAACATTTGTGAATGGTGAATCCTGACTACTGAGGGTGTGTGATATACAATAATTTTATTGGGCCATAGTGGGGCAAAATATATTTCATTAATACTAAGAAAATGTGAAAAAGGAGATGAATATATCTACTTCAGAAAATATTAAACAATCATTATTAATCCTAGATTCTATCAGATAGCGTCATTTTTTTACTTTTTATTACTTGTGAATAACATTTGAAGGTTTTTATTGAGTTTTCCCTTTATTTTTCAAATCACATTTAGTGAATAGTGATTCCTGACTACTGAGACTGTGTGATAATTTTATTGAGCCATAGTGGGGTAAATTATTTTTCATTAATACAAAGGAAAAGTGAACAAGAATATGACAATACCCTACATCAGAAAATATTAACCAAATATTATTAATCCATGATTCTATCAGATAGCTTCATTTTTTATTATTTATATTACTTGTGAATAACATTTGAAGGTTTTTATTGAGTTTTCCCTTTATTTTTCTAATAACTTTTTTCCATCATTTGGAAGAAGGAAACATATCCACAAACTTATTTTAATGTTACGAATCAGAGTACAGTACCTGGAAAATGTCTGAACACTGGAAAAGGATCAGAATAACGTTCTGAATGTTCAGTAAAAAATTTTTTTTTGGTTGAATCAAGAAAACATATGTTATACGGGTTTTTTTAGTTTCTCAAAAAACAGGTTTTTGGGTTTATTTCCTTCTTCCAAATGCCGATTCAATTAGTGATAAAATATAGAATCCAATACTGTTTACAAAAGGCTTATTATAAAATAGCATTCACTTTCTCCCAAACATTTACATGAAAATATTATTTTTTATTATAGGGCCTAAACTATTCATCATTTATGAATAATATGTGTTTGAATGATAAACACTTGAATGATTCATTACACATAGGCTCATTACATATAGGCTATTATAATTTCTAATGTATAGACTATGATACATTTAGAATTTGGAATATTCATTATGAGCCTATATGCACATTTTATTGTACACAGCAATGCCTATCAACTAAATCTACATAATCTGCTGATTGTGTGAGTTTATTGTTTATTATTTATATGACTTTTACACAGTACTTTTACTCAAAATCCTAAAAAGAGCACTTTACAAGATATCACACTAGATTAATTATTCAGAATAAATGTGTAGTTCTACACTGGTATTTGAACTTTTAAAATTCAATGTGGGGCTGTGAAAAAATTAATTTTTTTAAATCCCAAAAATTGGCCGGGTTCTGAGGTGGCTCTATCGATCAGTAAAGATATATTTAATACGATCTCTCTTAGGTAGATATTCTAAGTTATATGAACTAAACCTACAGTAAATTAAATAAGTTTCGCGATTATTTCTATCAAAATATTATTGCTTTTTTAAAAAAATCAATGTATCCATTATAGAAATTAATTCGCGAATCACCTGGGCACTGTTCACGAATCCCTTGGGATCCGCTGAGCACAGTTTGGGAACCACTGACCTAGATCACAATACTACAGCTGTATACGCATTCCAAAAAACATCTGGTCTATGATGTAAAAAATGTGACTACTGATGTAAAGAAAATAGTTTATTTTAGTGATGGTGCAAGTAATCACTACGAAAAAAAAAAAAAAACTTAGTCAATGTCTGCCATCACTTAAGTGATTTCGGTGTTGAAGCCAAGTGGAACTTTTTTGCTTCTTGCCATGGCAAAAATGCCTGTGATGGAATTGGTGGCACCACAAAGAGGGCTGTAACTACTAAGGCAAGCTTGAAACAGCCATACAATGACCAAATTCTAACAGCAGAAGCCATCTTCCAGTTTTGTAGTGACAACATATCTGGAATAACATATATTTATATCTCGACAGAATAAATACAAGCAAACAACTTGAAACTGGAAAAAAGATGAAACCTACAAGACAATTCCACAAACGAGGTCTTACCATAGATTTGTTCCCCTAAACCCATCAGAAATCAATTGTTAGAAGTTTTCTAAATTTCCAGTATTTACTGAGTACAGCACTTCATTTATCACCAAGTATAATGGATTTTCATTCCAGAACAAATATATCATAGCTTGTATTTATGATCTCCAGAGATGACAGAGTATGGTTACCAATTAGTATGGTATTAAGAAAATTAACTCCAGTAGAATTCACTACTGCTACCGGCCGTAGCTTCAACATCTGTGACAAATTGTGTTAGAAAATAAATTGGATTTTTATTTCTTTTACATCTTAAAGCAGCCACAAACAGACTTATCATAATGATTTTATGATTAGTATAATTCAGTTCGTGATAAAAAGACATAAGATTCTTAACTGAGTGATTACTATTCATTTACCACAGTTTAGTGACCAATTTTGCGTGGTACAACAAAAATGTGATTTTGTAACATTTTGAACTAAGTGCTGCTCTTATGTAAACAAAGTCTCAGTTATAAAATTTTAATAGCTTCATATTATACATATAAATTTAAATTAGTGGAAAACAAGTGAGATATTAAAGTTTCCGCAAGCCTCTACAAAGTGCAAAATTTACCAATGCGTCCGAACAAAATGGGCGCTCAAAAAAATATAGAACATTTAAAAAATAAAATAACCCCCATTTCCAACTCTCCAAATGTCATAAGGATCTCTTAGCTCTAAATTGGAAAGATGTTTCTCTACAATCAATTTGTCACAAAAATGCTGATATGACTGTTACAAGGAAGAGAAGAAGGATTCGAGGACAGGGAGAAGTTGGAGATTTTGTATTAAATCAAAAACTGTTCTCGATTACAATGGAGGAATGGGTAGTGTAGGCCATATGGATCACGTTCTTGCAATCTTTCCTCTTATGAGAAAATATGTCAAGGGTTAATGTAAAATATTCTTTTATATCATGGACATGGCAATTTTCAACTCTTACGTTTTGTACGAAACGATAAATAATTGTAAGATGTTGACATATTCAGACTACAAACTAAACCTTGCTGAGCGAATCTAGGAAAATGTAGAACAGCCTAACTACAAAAGTCGAGCTCGCCCTTAAATGGGAGACTCCCCAGCCAGATTTCAACCCAAACAATGAATTTATTTTCCTGAGCACATCCCTGCCACAGAAAAGAAGAAAAACCCAACAAAATGGTGCAACGTATGTACCTCTCGTGGAAAGTGGAGTAAAACAATATGGCATTGCAAAAAGTGTGTAGTTCCTCTTAATCTCCCAGAATATTTTGAAGCTTTCCATTCAAAGAAAAATTATTGAGAAAAAAACACTTTATGGTGTAAATCAACACTATGCTTTATAAATAATTGTATATTATGTATAAATTTGATTTTTCTCGAACAAAATATGTAAAGTCCAGAAAAGTAATCTTTGCTATGATAAGAACATGCATAGTGTGGAAGAAGGGGAGAGATATAAACTGAAGGATATGGGGGAAATAATATAAGTGGGAGGGGAGTGAAATAGAGTGAAATAAGTAAAATAAAGTGATAAAAGGAGGGAAAGAGAGCTAAATAAAGGCTGAAGGGATGTGCTAGGAGAGAGGGGTGATAGTGGAGGTACATTGAAGGGAAACAGAGGGAAAAAGAGGTAAAGTGGGCGGTAAGAAGAATGTAAATGGGAGAAGGAGGGAGGATAAAAAATGTATAATTTAGCATGACATAAAAATGCTGTTTAGGGCATTGAAATTGCAAATATATTATAGAAGTTATATCAGTTAAACTAAACTTGTGCATAAAATATTTTTATGTGAATTTAAATAGTAATCCTGGTGTAAAACATAGACAGGTTAGATGGTAAGTCAAGGGGTTAAGTTTGTAAAATAAAAACACTGAACATTTTTGCCTTACATTTACACATACACACTTAATTTTAGTGAAACTAAATTATTTATACATTATGATATATGTTTAATGCTGGTTTAGCTTAACTTTCAATCAACAAACAAGGTTGGCTATACTCCATTCACGGTAGGAATTACTCTCTGAAAGGTCTTTTTTCCTACCATTATCCTACTATATAATAGATTTCTGGTAGGGAAAAAGACCTTTCAGAAAACAATTCCTACGCTGAACAGACTTAAAGTGCCAGCAAATTTTATTAGAGTTCATTTGTTGAAAATCATTCATATCATTAAACAACTTTATTTCCAGCATTTTTCTTATTGCTTGGATCTTAAGTTGATTTTATTTCATTATCATAAAAATAGGGCTAATATATATGCTCATTGGAATTCCATAGAAAAACTTATGAAACTCACAAGGTGTTTCTTATTGAAACTAACCACTTCTAGGTTATGAAAATATCCTGAAATTTGTTAATCTAATTAAAGTGCAAACATTTTCTTGAAATAAAAATTCTGCCAAATATAACCGGTATTTATTACTGTATTGTATAAAAAATGCACTTGAGTTAATGATTCAAATAAAATAACACTATGATTACATTTAAAATAAAAATGACATTAAAATATAAATTTTCCATTTTACATTTCATTTTAATATACTATATTAGATATCTCAGGCACTATAGTGATATCCTACTTTTTCAACTTTAGGTTCATCTCTAGCACCATAGCACTGCTAATAGCTTATGATTTGGATGGTGTGGATTTTGACTGGGAATTTCCAGCCTGGCAAGGTAATCCTTTGGAACGAACCCAATTCACACAGCTTTTGCAAGAGCTACATGAAGAATTGATCAAGATAAAGTCTCCGCTGTTGGTCAGTGTTGCTGTTGCAACACCACAACCAATTGTTGATCAAGCCTATGAGGTTTCAAAGATGGCACAGTGAGTTTATTATATAGTTTAGCTAGCTTTATGACACTAGAATGTCAACTTTGACCAGAAAGCTCAGGAGGCTATTCTAATTACATCCTTTCTCCATAGGAATGATGATGGATTTCTTCCTAATTCTCATCTCTTAAATTAAGATGTTAAATAACTTAGTTTGTTTTTATGATCGGTACATTTAACAACCTAATCCAATATTAAGGATCGGTTGGGTAGCTTAAAAGAAATGCACAATTATTAACATTGGGGAGAGGAGATGTACCAAGAACATATGTTAGGTTGTATGGTTAATACTCGGTTTGCTAACTGATGATTTTTATTGTTATTTAATTAATAAATCATATTTATCTGATTAAGTTGTGAGTTATCTCTATTATTTGGGGGAATCCCCATTTACAAGGAGTTATCTATCACCCTCTACCATATCTTTGTTGTTTTCTAATTATTAGTGTGTCATCTTTATTCAATGGCTATTGAAAAAGGGTGCTTCAAATAGAATCACAAGCGTTTTCTCCTTCCTATATCCCTCAGATTAAACTCCTCTTTGCTTCGGAACCCAACTAAATATGTGTTTGAATATTGTGATTATAAAAGAGCTTGATGAAATTTGTGTAGATCATATCACTTATATTGATGCAGATAAATCATTATGTCTTACTAAATATTTCTTTATATATTTATTCACAAACTCATTGTAGTTTCAAACATTTTATTATTTTATTTTTATTTATTTATCCTGGTGAAGTTAAAGTGTACCACATTATCTTACACTTAACCATGCTACAAAATTATTCAAGGTTAATAAATATCTTAAATTCAAAATAATTAACATAATGAATGAAAATATTAATAAAATAGAGCTAAATAACTGAACAATCTTAACATTTCATATAATGGGTCAAATAACTAAGTAGATTTATCACTTATGTTTTGTAGTGAATTTAATTTAATTTTAATTTGTCTTCAACACTTTTAAATGGTTTTATTAATTTTAAAAAACAACTAAAAAAAGGTGTGATCTCTTACCTTCCCCTTTCGCCCCTTATCCCCCCTTCCCCATACACACTTCTACACTAGTTTTCACTTTTACACTAGATTTTTTATCAGTTTGTCTATATTTTTTTTACAATTCACACCTAAGTCTACAGTATTTGATTAGATCTATGGTAATTGCCCATCAAAATGAACGGGAAAAAGAGAATTTGGCTCAACTTTAAGCTCAAAAATGTTTCTTACTTTACAGAAAAAAGTGATAAAATTTTGATAAGATGTTCTTACCAAATAGAAGTCTTTGTGGTATAAAATTAAGATTTTTACTCTGTCCCCCACTGGAAATATAGCTACTCAAAAAATGGAAAAATCAAAATTTCCCATTTTCACAGCAAAAAATCTTGGAAGGGCTCAAAACACTCTAGTTTTTTTCACCTTAGGTAAGATATACTGGTACCGGTTCTTGCAAAAAAAATTGTTTGACTGTTTTGCACACTTNTTGGAAAATAAAAAAAAAAAAAAAATCGCTGATCAATTTTGACCCTCAATAAAATTTCAAAAATACATCAGAAAATTAAATTTAAAAAACACAAAACATTCAAAATCTTCTTCTGAGTACAGTTGTTTTTGAATATTTGATTTTTCTTAGTGGGGAAAAAAGTTATAGCACTTTGAGCAGATGCTTCTTGTCACAAAAATCGAGGTGATCTGAGCACCATCTAGGGACCTCCCCCTCAAACTCTAAGGATTTAAAAAATAAAAATTGGTTTTGAACTCTTTAAACATGTACAAACAACTAAACAACTGTGTGTGTAAACAAAAATTTTTTTTATTGTTTTGAAATTTTCTTTTCAGAAACGGTTTGTTCAAGAATAGAGAAGCATGTTGACCAAGTTAAACTTTTTATATACACACCTCCTCTATAATTTTAACAGTGATCAAATATCGATAAAATCAACATTTTTCAATAGAAAACTGCTGGCTTCATAGCAAAAAAATAAGAAAATGTAACCATTAATAATGATACATTATCTTAGAGGTTACCTTGCGGTCTAGGGGTAAGGTGTCAGACTTCTGTGCTAGGGGTCCAGGGCTCAATCCTTGGTCCCAGCACAGATTTATCCGATTGCCAAACCCTTCCTTCACTTCTGACAAGGCGTGTATTAATCACAACTTGTGAATGTGTGGAATGCCAGGCCTACACTGTGGTTCGAATCCCACGTTAAACTGTAGGTCCTCCATTTCATCTCACAATCGCCTTACCATTACACATTAGCATAAGTGCATACAACCCAAACGGGTAGTAAGATACGGTGCTAATAATAATAATTATTATCTTGGCACCGAAGGATACTTTGGTCGGTTGTGAAGCCATGCCCCGCCTTTCACCTTTCTGCCCACCATCCCACAAAATAGGTTTTAGACTTGCACTCAACAGGGCCAAGGGCCCCATTCTCATGGCCTCCACCTTCCTGCTCTCCTTCACATTCAATGTCCATGTTTCTTATGCATATGTAACTACGGCCCCCTATTCATACATTCATTAATGTTTTTCAAAGATTACTTTTTTGCTTTGGAAAACCCCAAAAAACAATATATTTCCATTGAATTCCGTAACATTAATCAAGGTGTCTATCAGTTATGAAATGAGATTTTGTTCATGAAAGTTATTAAATTTGCTTTTAGCTGATTTTTACCCACTTTGATGGCTGAGTGGTCTATGGTGTCACTCTCACAATATACTAGATTGCTGATGACGGGGAGATCAGTTTTCGATCTTGGCCAGGTGCATTGAAGTTTTTTTTCCAAATGATTTTAACTAGAGATGTCACGATACCTCTTTTTCTCGATTCCGATTCGTAAGTTGGAGCTCGATTTTTCGATTTTTTATTCCAATTCTTGAACTTTTTTTAATTTTTTTTCCAAGCATCCAACCTCGTGTAAAAAAAGTAGGTATTCAACTTTACAACATACCAAAAACTAAAAAAAATTCATGGTCATACATTTTTCTTTTAATTCTAATAAATAAAAATATCAATTTTATTAAGTATTAAATCATATAATAGAAATAATAAAATAATTAGGAATTACATTATAGTAAACATGTATTAATACCTACAAATAAAACCTAATTGAATCAAACATTTCTAAATAAAAAAAATTAAAACAAGTATAATAAACAGTTGTTGAGGACACAAGTCTATTCAATTCACCAAATAGAACCGTTAAATGAAAATCCACTGTTTTGACTTAATGACATTGAAAATTAAACTTTAGCACCACACTGGTAGCAAGTAAACAAATAAGATAATAATTGTAGATATCAGATAATAATTGTAGAATTCACTTAATTTTCAAATTGTAAGAAAATTAATACAAGAGCAAAAATATATTTTCTGAGGCCTGTATTATTATTATTATTATTATTATCATTATTATCATCATTATCATCATCATTATCATTATTATCATCATTATCATCATTATCATTATTATCATCATTATCATCATCATCGTTATCATCATTATCATCATTATCATTATTATCATTATTTTTTATTATTTTTTATTATTAGCACCGCGTCTTACTACCCGTTCGGGTTATAGGCACTGAAGACTGTAACATTTGTCGCAAATAAAACTGTAAATTTGTCATATAAAAGAGATTACCTTTGTAAAAACAGTAAAAAACTTTATATATATATTTAATAATTGTCAATATATATAAAATCTAACGTGCCTGATACCCTACTCCCTCCTCAATGCGTAACTTGGACTCGACCATTACAACACATTCGCTTGAAACTTTAGTCTCACAATCTTATAGATAATTATTTAACACACTAAAAGTCTTCAAAACTGAAAATCAAACCAAAAATTCAAATAAACCCTAAATTGCAGATTTTATAACAGAAAGAGGAACACATTTCTTACTTTACAAAAATTTAAAGTCATCCACCATTGATCTAACACACATTAGCTCGCCAGAAATTAGTGAAGAAGTTTTGGGAACAATATATCAAATATATCGGACTATACTCTAAATCTATTGAATTAAACTAAATATAACTTTTTTGCTCTGTTTTTATTAACTACGTAGATTTTTGTTCTATTTTTACTAAACTTGTTTTACTCAAAGAGCTAAAAAAACATTAAAAATTGAAAAACGACAAAGAATATCATTACAGAAGAGCGGCCATCTTAATTTAATCTAAATATTGTAGATTTTTATATACATGGTGTGTTACACCGATTGTTTGTTTAGAATCGATAATTTATTCTGACACACTCACTTAACTTTTACTTAAAACAAAAAGTATGCCAGAGTTGTTAAGTTTCTACCTCTTGTTAATGTCATAATTCCAGGTTGTATTATATTCGGGCCAATATGGTATATTTATAATTTGCCGGCATTTAAGTGAAATGGCAATTAAAATAATATTAGAGATAATCGATTACCTATTATGAATGTTGCCGTTTTGTTTAGTTGCCAGTTTTATTGAGAGCCAAGAATCGAGGGTATGTATCAAGGAATCGAGTTTAACAGCCCTAGTTTTAACTCTTTCCACACAAATGTGGGTACACTTCCTTTAAATTCAACCTTGCTAATCCCCAACACAATTAAAGCAATTAGTACATAGACATACGACCCGAATTGGTAATAAGATGCGGCGCTAAAAAAAAAGCTCATTTTTGTGAGTCCACTTCATTGTACAGGTAAAAATAGTACTTTTTTTTTATATCTATGTTGTTAAAAATTAGCTTGTTTTTAAAACCACTCACTAGTAATGACATAGTTCAGAAATGAATATAAAGAAGACAGAAGATAAATTGAGTAAAAAGAATGCAAGAGGGGATGAATATAGTAGTGTTTCAAGGATATATGTGGGCATTTGTACCATGTCCCAAATTTTTGTGACATTTGTGACTGGTCAGTCCTTTCTTCAAAGTAGATGTATTGTTTATTTGTACAGCAGTCAGTTGGTGTAGAGCACAGGATCTCCTACATCGGGTTCTCATGGTGAGGATGGGAAAGCAAAGATGATTCAAAAAGAAAAATCGCAAGGGTTGATATGAGTTAACTATATTTCGAAGAATTTAAGATATCAGATGTAATTGAAAAGGTTATATTTTTAAGGTATATTTTTTTAATAAACAGCGCATACAAATTTTTTTTTATAAGGGCAGCACAGAGGCCCCCTTTTTATATACAGTATTTTCATCGTGGGCTTATACGTTACCAAACACACAAAATGGAGATAACTAGTCACACTTCTAGTCAGTGTTGTCGCTTCCTTCACCCAGAAGATGATACTCAACACTTGTTGGCTGGTAATTTGCGCTCAATTTCTCCTACTTCATATTAAATTTCATAAGAGTTAGAAACTTCCAGGTAATAAAAATTATAATAGAATAGTAATAAATGTAAATATAAAAATAATCTAAATAAATGGCTCTACAAGAAAGGAAAAATACCAATATGAAAAGATAATAAACTAAAAATAAAGTTCTTGAATTGAAATTCGATAGATGTGTTGCTTACAGTTTTGATGAACATCTAGACATCTTAAAACTTTGATATATGAATAGACCAAAACTAGGCCTTTAATAGTTAGTTGGAAACATGTTGAGATTTATTAAGACCACAGTAGGCCTAACTTGATTATCAAAAGTACACTTGAAATTAGGATGTTTTATAACTATACATAGATAAAACCCGAATAGATAGTAAGATGTGATGCTAAAAATAAAATATAACTATACTGCTAGTGATAATATATTATTAACTAATAAACTGGGGGAGGAAGATTGATAAAAAAGAAGTATAAACTGATCCAAATGTTTTTTACTATTTGAATTGATGGCACTCCCAAGCCTTTTACAAACAAAGAAATTTAGATGATTAATTAGAATAAACATTTAGTAGACCTAATACCCTGTAATGGTAGAGAACTAAGGAATGAAAATCCCTAACCACTTTACACTTTCTTCCACTTTTTTTTTTTTTTTTGTCAAGAGNAGAGAAAATATTGAAATATGATTAACATAATTTTATATAGTAAAATACAATATAGCATTTGTACTAATAATATATTTAATTTTATTATTGAGTTTGTCATTTCATTTCCCTGCACAGAAATAGCTTGAAAATAGTTACCTGCATATTGGTGCCACCCTTACACCATAACTATTTCAAAAGCTATAAAGCTAGCACACTTTAAGTAAATTGTTATAATGAGCTAATTGCTAAACTATCTTTATTGTTTGCAGAAGTTACACATATTAACTTTGTTATGACAACATTTTTGCTAACCATCTCTATTTTTTCAGGTATGTGGATTTTATAAACCTCATGTCATATGACTACCACTTTTATGTGTGGTATTTACCCATGACAGGTGCCAATGCACCACTTTACTCACAGAGTACAGACCAAGGCTATTTTCTAACCCTAAACACTAATTGGTCAGTAATCTACTGGGTACAGCAAGGAATGCCCAAAGAAAAAATTGTAGTTGGCTTACCTACATATGGTCATTCTTTTAAGTAAGTTTTGTTTAGTAATTCTATATAATTTAGATAATTAAATGATAACATTTGGATAGCATAGAAAAATATGAGAAAACTTTAAACACTGTGTGATTGTTGCCACATGTGGTGTAAGACTATTGCTGAGCCGTTTTTTCTTATTCAATATTTAGACACAAGAGGAAAAAACAGAGCATGTATTTAATAAGTTGTATAGTAGTGCCTAACTCAACTGAATGAGTTTGTTGGTCAGTTGGCCTCACTGTGTACGATACTTTTAGTGTGTGTTATAACATGGATTTATTTATAACCTTCGTGTATAATTCTTTGTTCATTAATAAATTGTACTTTATGTAAATGAGACATATTTAAGTTGCTGATTATGTCTGAAAGTTAATTTGTATGTGCTAATAAAACATGGCGCAGTCGGTAGTGTCTGCAGTGAATTATCTGTGATTCAATTTTGTAGATACGACTATCTTGTCCTGTAAAGAAGCATTTATCAATATGGAGTTTTATAAAACAAAGTTGCTTAATCTTGCCAGAGATTTGGCGAAGAATTTCATTGAATTCCAGGAAAAAAAAGTTCTAGAATATTTTGAGGCGACAGAGACTGGAACAAAATCTATGGGCGTGCAAATAGCCAGGCTAAAAACCTATTAGGACGAGATGCTGTCCGACTATAAAACCTTAACTATCATCATACCTGAAGAAGAAACAGTAAATTATATATTGTCTGTTCTTAAATCTCACTATATTCCAAAGAAGAATGAAAAAATCCTTGTGTTTAATTTTTTTAACAGGAAACAATGTGTTGGTGAACCATTTTAAAACTTCTATGCAGAACTCAGAGCTCTTGCCACACCTTGTGAATTTGGTGACCAGGAGGATAAGTTGCTGCGTGCATAAATAGTATTGGGCGTGAACTCACAGTCAATAAAACAACACCTTCTTAGGGAGGACACTACCATAAACAAAGTTGTGGAATATTGCAAAATCAGTGGAGCTAGCAGACAAAACCTTGAAAACCATTGAAGATGGAGGGGGATCCTCGCAAGGTGATATATTTAAAGTTAGCATAAAAACAAACACCCCCCCAACCCTCCCAAGTGCAGAATCGGTGCCACCTTTAGAAAACAGGACATTCAAGAAGTTGGAACAATCTACAGCAGACTGAACCGTTACATCCCGACCCCAAAGAAAATCTTGGCGTGTCAAGAAACAAGTTTAATGAAAAGTTTGTTAGAAGAGCGTGTTATCGATGTGGGTATGACCATCCAAACCGGCCATGTCCCGCTATTAATAAGCGATGTAATCGATGCCGAGGTATGAACCATTTTGCCAGAAATTGTGTTGCCTCAAATAATTTTTCTAGTGGTCGAAGTGCTTTTGAACTAGGAGCTATGAACGCTGATAGTAATGTTGTTAACCAGACTTCAAATGTTGGTGAGTGTAATTATTTTTGTCAATTTCAAGATACTGATGGTTAATCTTTGCCCCCTGTTTCACGTTATTCAGATATAGGTTTTCTTTCAATTATAAATTCTGTAAATACCAATAGTCATTGGTGCATATCATTGCTAATTAACTGCAAACCTGTACTTTTCAAATTAGACACAGGGGCAGAAGTTAACATCCTTCCTTCAAGGTCTTTGCAGTCCATTGGACCCAACTATAGTTCTAGGTTAAGTGCTCATAAAACTCATATTTAAGATTTTGGGGGTTTTGAGATTGCACCTGTTGGTGAAATTTGTCTTCCTGTAGTCTATGAAAACAAAACACACAGCTTGGTGTTTACTATTGTCAATTCAGTTAAAGCCGTACTCTTACTTAACCTTTCATCTTGTGTGAATCTCAATCTCATTACAAAAAATTTTGTTGGGGTTTTCTATGCTCAAAGTAAACCTGATTTTCAAAACTTCTGGAATTCAAACCAGGATGTTTTTAATGGCCTTGGATGTTTTCCAGAGGTTCTTGATTTAAAATTAAAAAAAGGTGCTATACCTAAAAGCAGCCCAGCCCACAGAGTTCCCCTAGAATTATTAAGTAAACTTAAGGTGCATTTAGATGAGCTTGAACAGCGTGGCATTATTGAATGTTGTGAAACTGGTAAATGGGTAAACAATCTAGTAATTGTAGAGAAACATACAACAGGGGCCATAAGGCTGTGCATAGTTCCTAAGAATCGTAACGAAAACTTGATCCGAGATTATATGTTGATTCCCACTCTCGAGGATATTAGTTCCAAAATGAGCAATAAAAAATATTTTTGTGTATTTGATTTAAAAGATGGGTTTTACCAGGTTAAATTGAGTAGAAAATCAGCTATTCTATGTACATTCAGCTCTGCCTTTGGATATGATCTTTTTTACGCGCCCCATTTGGACTAAGTGTGCTTCCTGAGTACTTCCAAAAGATGACTCATAAATACTTTGGTAATATTGGGGGAGTATGTGTATATTTTGATGATGTTTTATGTGTAGCAGACACTATGGAAGAGTTATGGAAAATAGTTATACAGATTATTCAAGCTGCTCGTGAAAACAACATAGTATTCAACCTGGAAAAAGTTCATTTTTTTGTGGATAAAGTTAAATTTTTAGGTTTGGAATTTGATAAGGATGGAATTCGTCCTGATTATACTAGAGTTCAGGCTATTCAGGACATAGAAGTACCTGCTTCAAGGAAGGATTTGCAGCGTATTTTGAGAACAGTCAGCTACCTAAGACCATTTGTGCCCCACCTGTCAGATATTTGCACCCCATTCCGTGAACTTCTGAAAAAAGATTCCGAGTCCTCTTGGAATTCCTCCCATAGTAAGCAGTTTGAGCTTTTGAAAAAGTATATAGCACAGCATGCCTTGTTGACTCCTTTTGACCCCTCCAAACCCATCAACATACATGCTGACAGTAGTCAATATGCCCTTGATGCCACTTTAAGGCCATATGTACAGACATTTTTTTTCCGCCATTCAAAAGAGTTTTCTTCTATGGAATGTTACACACCATAAATATATTTTTATGTATTTTTGCTAACGAGCTATGAGCGTAAGAAACTTCCATTTTTACGTTTTCCGAAGCGAGTTTTAGGCCACACTTTTTGAAATAAAAATTTGAAAATTGAAATTTAGTATCTTTAATACTATACCTATTTGATAAAGCTGGGAT
>CABFWO010005743.1:13856-43228 GCA_902155825.1 Timema genevievae | reverse complement strand
TTATTCTCTATCAACTTTTACTGATACTTTTAGTAAGAGTCGACTTTACCTAGGCCGAGTCAACTCTCCCTAACAATCTACTTTTCGTGTGACATATACACCTATTCAGAAACTATGGTGGTTGGGGTTGAATCTCTTTAAGTAAACTACATATTTAGCATTCTGTAGCAGCCGCTAGAATCTGTATAGCTAAGGCGTTCATCACCACCACCAAAAACTAGGTGCAATTTCAAGACCGTGTTTGTGGCAAACATTCGAGGGACGCAACGAACCAACTTTCAACACGAATCACATCGAAATAAACTGTTACGTATGATCTGCACGAAATATACCCCCAACCTTTTGGTTGATTAATTCATTATTACAGGTGACCTAGTGGTCTAGGGTTAAGGTGTCGGACCTCTGTGCTGGGGGTACGGGGTTCAATCCTCGGTCCCGGCACAGACTTATCTGATAGCCAAACCCTTCCTTCACCTCTGACAAGACGTGTATTAATCACATCTTGTGAATTGTGAGGAATGCCAGGCCTCCACCGTGGTTCGGATTCCACGTTAAACTGTAGGTCCTCCATTTCATCTCACAATCACCCTACCAACATATTAGCGTAAGTGCGTATAACCCGAACGAGTGCTAATAATAATAATAATAATAATAATAATAATAATAATAATACATTATTATATACAGTTTATATTTTAAAAAACACAGGAACTGTTGGCACACGGGTTCTTCTGAAACTGAATTTTTAAACTTTAAAATATGGCAAAACAAATAATAGTAAGTCTAAATAATAATAAGTCTAAAGGACAACGCTCTAAAATAAAGGACTGTCCTTAATAAAATAAGACGTATGCTCACCGTAGAACAAAAAAATTGTTACAATTTAACACAAACAGCAGAGGGAAACAATGATGCAGATTTTTGGTGGCGGGTGCAACAATACCGGAAGGACGCAGTTTGGCGGTCAGAACAAGACACTTTAAATAATGTGTTTTGGTGTTTAGGGCGGCAAATTCTCAAGGTCGGCATTCATTAGTTAACGTAAAGAATCCAGGAAAACTTAGTATGAAAGCTAGAACAGGTGTGCGATTAAAAAAAATATTAAAAAATTCGTTAAAATTGATGAAATGTTGATTATTAATGAAAACATAATGAGCTCGAGATGTATGTTATAAAAATAGTAGTATATTGAGAAGATGTCCTTTCAAAGTTGTCTGGAGATTAAGGTAGTTAAGATACTGTAGGGAAGTTCTTGGTGTACGTGCATTTCTTCTTATTATTATATATTATTCAGGGGAGGAGAATAGCTCCCCTTTAACACTTGCGATCATTGCTATACACATTGACTCAATAAACACTGTCATAAATAATATTTTATTTTTTTATTTGGCACCGTGTCTTACTACTCGTTCGGGTTATACGCCTAATTACTAATTCCTAATCAATGGCTTAGGAATTAGGAAGGTTGAATTTAGAGGAACCCGTATTTGCGTGGAGGAAGAGTGGAAAACCATTTAGGGAAAACCACCCCCCAGTTCACCCGACAAAGATCCGAACTTCAATCTCCCCGTCCACGGCAATCTAGATTAACAATAAACTAGCGCGTTAGTTAACTACGCCATCAAGGTGGGCCATACATATTACATAGAAATAAAACCTGATACTAAAGGTTCTATATTTTAACGTTTAATAAAGCCGTTATTTTATGTAAGATAGCTTATAAATGACGTTCTATAAGGACTGATTTGGCAACACTGGTTCATAGATATCGCCAGAAAATCCTTCCTAACCCAACAAACTTACAACGGGGATATCTGGCGACAGTTAACTGAGAGAGAGCGAATATGAAACTTTTCTCCATAAAACCCGCAGATCTCTCAGAGGTGATATTGGGTGTAGTGCGTGTGTAATCTTATTATTCCCCACTCTTGTCCGTTTCGTTTGTATTTTGATTGTTGAGACGCAAGCCAGAATAATGAAAGCTTGTTTGTGGCAGTGTACGGGAGCCGGCAAGTTTTGTCGCGGTGTTGGGATTGGTCTAACGTTGTTCGTGGAGAGGACGAGACCAGCTTTTTTTGAAGCAAAGCCACCCCCACTAGGAAGTGGTCACGTACTCTTGTGCCCACCCCCTGCCCACCCCATGCCCCTGACATCCCTTGTCTCTACCCACCGGAGACCTCCGCGGAAATAATGGATAGTCCAAGTGAAACAAAGATGCACTTAGAAACAATTTTTTTTTGTGTGGAGGTATGAAAGAACAGTTCTTTTCTTCTCTGTAAAATTAAATTTAAATTTAATTTAAAAATTTAATGTCTCCTTTTTTATTTTATAAACATTTTTATTTTTATTTAATTTTAAAATTGTGTTAAAATGGGTGAATCATCTAGATCGTGATGTATTTAAACTTTCAGGAGGTATGTTATATAACATATTTTTAAACAGTCAATATTGACGAAATATCACTAGATTTTTTACATGTCAAAATTGACTTCATCTGTCGGAAAGACTGGCTGAAGGAAAAAACCTTATATTTGATGCTGGAAATACCTAGATATGTTTAAATAGAGCTTAGAACAAACTAAAGTTTGGATGATAACGTATTACAATCAAGATTAGAATACAACCAAACTTGTGAAATTATGGTCAAAATCATCGGGCTCCCATTAGAGACCCATGACTAGGAAGCTTAGGTTATAATCTCGGCCGGTTGCATTGGGGGTGTTTTTCCATATATAGTTTAGCCCTGTGGTTTCTTTATTCCATTTACAAACTAGTGTGGATACATTTATTCTAATTATACTTCCAATCTCTAGCTCATATATTGAGCTATTAAATATACTAAGATGAGCTTTGGTGTTGGAATGCACCTAGGCATCACTCTTGCAATAGACTAAACTGCTGATGAAAGGGAGGTTGGGGTTACAATCTCGGTTGGGTGTTTCTAGTGTGGCCTTTCCTGAATGGTTATTACTTTCCTCTTAAGAAAATGCAGGTACACTTCATTAAATTCCATCTTCACTGTCCCTAAAACGTTGGCTTAATTAGTACATATACGTACAACCTGGACAGGAAGTAGAAGTTGATCCAATGGAATCCAATAAGCATAAGCTTAGAAAAAGTCCAAAAAGAAGTGTTTTCTAGACGCTATTTTGAAACAAATTAGTGGACGTAATTTGTAATTAATTTATATAGTTAACCAGCCTTTCACTTTATATTAATGTGGAATTTCAGCATAACAATTTTTACAGTGGTTTTAGCGTGATTGAGTGCTAAAAAAATAAAGGCAGACATTTCATTATTGTACAATTAGTAGGTTTAAAATAAAAAACGAGGATTACATACGTCAGTTTCTCTAGATAATAGTTAAACAAAACTTAAGATTTTCATGGTGTTTCATTTGACATCCATCCTCACCCGCGATCAAGTAATTTGATACTTCAGGCTTTCAATACATGTATTAATTAAAACTAAGGTTTCTATGTTTCATTGTTATTTATCTACCAAATAGATAGTCACAATGGATGTACAAAAATATGCTATGGTTTGGACACCTTAGCTATTTACCTAATTACTCATTTAATGTTTAAAATTTCTGGGTTGAATTTAAAGATACACTTTCCAGTTGACACGCGATCTAAGACATTAGCTTGGAATATCTAATTTTTGAAAATACACCCGGGGTGCATACCTTTGGTATTCACTGAGTAGACATGAAAAGTGCTATATTTCTATTTTTCTTGGGTTTGGAACTACACACATTGGAGCTCATGGGGTTTAAGACGTCAGGATCTGAATAAACAGTCCACTCTGCTAATACTGAATCACTGAATCATAATGTCCAAAGTTCACTAAAACATAAATGTGTTTCCACTTAACCGTAAGTGATAAACAAAACATAATATGTAGAATACATTTTATTGAAGTCTATTTCTTAACATTTAAATAGTCGGCTATGAGCGATTTCTTTCTCTATATGCCTACCTTTTTAATTAAGATTCTCTGCTATCCATTTGACTGAATATGTATCAAATCATATAAATATTATTAACGTTACCTAGGTGTAAGTTTTTATATTTTAAAGAATAACGAATTGCCTATTAATGTGAATATAAAACAACAAACACATAATATAGTTTCTCTTTGGATTTAAGATTAAGATGTATTATGTATTACTCTTTGGATTTCAGTTTATTTGGCAATCAAGTAAGACAAAAACAAAATCCACAATACATTCATGATTTGTTGATATTTCTAAACCTATCTTTGCCAAGGAGACTTGCAAATAAGATGTATACATTAAGAGTCAATATAGTTGAATTATTACAAATTTAAAATGCAAATGTAGCCACACTAACAGCGAGTTTTTACGACATTACTTCGATCGCTAATGACATATGTGAGGGTATGTAACCTACTCTTTATTCCTAAAGATAAGGAGTACAACAGAATTAGTCCCATCTCAATCTGATGAGTACTTTTTAAGTTTACTGGGAAACAAACAGAATTAAATCGAACGTACAGACACAGTTTTATTATGTATATATAATTCACTACTTTTAGACCATGCCGCCCCCAATAAATTGCAACAAAAGGTTTAATAGGTTTTTCTTTATCTACTATCGCTATCTACTGGGTGTTTTTAAGTTCAGAAAAAAAGACTACCACGAAATTACCGCAGGAAGTGGGTTAAAACTGAGCTAGTTCCTTGATATGTTTCGCTGACCCTTAAAATCAG
Organism: Timema genevievae; assembly: GCA_902155825.1. NCBI lineage: Eukaryota > Metazoa > Arthropoda > Insecta > Phasmatodea > Timematidae > Timema > Timema genevievae. The sequence continues at coordinate 38,493 of CABFWO010005743.1, read as the reverse complement.
GAACGGGGTCATAATTTTCTTATTAATTGGTTTAGAATATTAATTTTTAATGGCATTTAAAAAAAATGTTATTGCTGACATTAAAATGATAAATTTATATTAATTACACAGTAATGTTATTTATATTTAACACTTATTTAATGAGCTGAAAGCTTAAATTGTGTTGCATCGTATGTAATATTGTTGGCAATCTTACAGTGTATAATATTATTATGATTATTAATTTAAAAGCTAAATTTAAAACCCCAAATATTAAGTAAACGCTAATATTAAAGGTTAAAAATAAAAAAGGTAAAAAAAACCCAGTCTTATTTCAGTACTCAAAGCTCTCTTCCAGTTCATCTGAAAGTTTGTTCTGCGGATTGTCACAAGACGTCACTTTGCATGATCCACATGCAGAAGTTCATGGAAGCCTCTATGTTCTGCAACTGCAGTGGGCGTTACTGCATTCAGTTGACAATTGCAATGCACTATTTTCAACAGTGTCTCGGGTGCAGCATTAATATCAGTCATTATTGGTACAATTTGTTTGTCCTCGAGATTCCAGCCCCAGTTCAAAGGATCCAATCTACTTGCCATACTCATCCATATCATGTTCTGGAAGTACACTCTGAGACAGTGTTATTTGGTGGAGGATTCGGTTGGGGGAAGAGGCTTGGGCAAAACAAATGAATTTGCAGAAACAACTTTCTTAGTGAGTATATCATAACGCAAGGCTGCCAGAGAACATGTGCTTCTACCACCAAACAGAACTGCCATTGCTTGACTGCCGACGTTTATTATGTCAATATGGTTCTTGCCAGACAAATTCAATGCATTTGCACAGAATTGTAGGACATGAACATCAGTGACTTGTTTTTGGAAGGCAGATTTCTTTCCAACATCATAAATACGGGATGTTGAATCACATCTTGTAAAAGCATCAAGAAATATAATTGTGTACACATCTTAATACCAAGAACACACTTCATATAATTAATGCTGTACACCTTTGGGATGCCTCTTGACTGATGGTCTAATCTAAAATATATCGGTTTGCTGTTGGTTGTGGCATAATGGAGAAGAAGAATTAACAAGCCATTGTATTCTCTCATCAGCATAGTAGAATGTGCATATGCAGTGTTAACTGTGGCCTTCAAGATATCAACATCAGCCTCACCTTCTGCCTGAATAACCGCGCAGCCCACCTTCCTCAGGTCATCACTTCTCAAGCTGATTAGTTGTTGCTTGCTACTTCCTCTTGAAAGGAATTTTTCCTTCTTCCATACAAATTTTGTTTCTCTGGTGAAGTTGAACACAGGATAATTCATGGATTGTTCCCGTCTGTGATGAGTATTATCCTTTATCGAAGGTCCTGTCTCATATCCGTCAAACACAATAGTTGCTTCCTTATAGTGCTTCCTAGTAAAAACAGCTTATGCTTTGGCTATTTCACTGAAGGTATCTCCTTTATTCCAATTTTTGTAGTAATGAGCCTCCATCAAGCACACCCCTTTCAGTCTTTAGGATATCATCTGATGTCAATTGACTTGTTAGTGTCTTTTTTTTAATGGTCCTCGATGGCTTGAACTAGTTGGGGCTTGTCAACCTTCCTCAAGATGTTTATTTCCTCAAAAAGTGAAGATGGGTATGGACTCAGATCACATATAATCACCTCTAGAGGCAGATGTCCCGTTATTGGATGTGACAAGGAATCTTTGGAATAGTAGGCCAGGATCATTGGTTCTGCCAGGAGCAACTTTTACAGCAGATGAACTTCCCACGGTATTTCTTGGCTTGGTCATTCCTCTAGAAAGAGAATGAAAATACAAACTGTCCAACCATTCTTTTAATGATGTCCCTTCCCATGGATTCGTATTCATTAACATTGATGTCTCCTTTGGCCACCACACAATTAATTATATTTCTCAATGAAGGATCACAGGAGAATGGTAAACACGAACAAAGCATGTTGTTCAGCTTCAAATGTTCAGCTGCATCTTTTCAATTCTGGCATCAGTAGATTCTCGGTGTTGTTCACTTGTGGTGTATAAGAGGTCATTTAATTTCTGAATAACAAAATTGACCTCAGACATTATGGGGGTTAATATTGTCCACAATGCTCTCTGTTCTTCCGTCCTCCTACTACCATGAGTCAAGCTGCCTGCGGTTTTTAGTGATTTCATAAGTGTTTGGTCAATGACTAGATTGCAACCAAGACCTGCCCAAAACTTATTTGTCTAACGAATAAAATGGAAGCCATCTTGAAATTTCTTGTAGATGTCTGGGTGTTTCTTCTCCAGTTCACTCATTTGTTGGATGTAGAGATAAGCAGATTTAGTTAGTTGTAATGTCTTGTTGCAGAAAATATTGTTAAGGCATCGGAAGCAGCACACAAATGATTCAGCCATGACCCTGTGCGTTCTGCTTTGATCAGCGCTCGTGCATTTCGAATCATCCGCTGATATCCTATCCACAACTGACTTGTTGAGACTGATCATTAAGTATTGTTTTCTTCTTGTCTAGGCCTCATGAATGATAATGACCGTTGTGGATGTTACACTACATTCAAAGTGTTGTCACACTACATTCAAAGTGTTGTCACACTACATTCAAAGTGTTGTCACACTACATTCAAAGTGTTGTCACACTTCATCAAGGACAAATAATAGGATATTCGGCGCCATCTTGAATTTACAGAAATAATGGACATATCTATTTTCACCAACATATTTCTTGCCCATTCAAACCTTAACTTGGACAAAAAAAATAATTTTGGATTCAAAACAAAAGTTAAAGCCACACTCATTATTTTCAGGGTCAGCTACCTCCATCTTGGAATTCATACATATTTTAACTACTTCCAGCAGTCATATTTTAGTTTTAGTTTCTATTTTTGGGTGGCTAGAGTGATTTATTTCACAAAATAATTGATCCGTCTATTTGGTGTATTTATAACTAAGATCTTATTAAGAATATTTTTAAATAATTTAGTATTTTTAATTATGTGAGTGAATTGTTAATGTTATGTGACTTAGGATACTGTAAATATAATTTATTATATTTTTTTGACTTAGTTATTTTTCCCTTAAAAATCAGCGTTGGATTAATAGTAAATTAAAGATAAAATATAATATAATATAGATGAGGTATAATTAAAACCTTACCTCCAATACTATTATATTTGGTAAAAAAAACTAGCACTCTACTACAATCTTTATGACAGGCATTCTATTCCAATAACATAAATTGTCCACTTGTTGGATAGAGGTCAATCAGTTGGGTATTTATCTCCAATTACTTTCTAACTGAATAAAAAATTACTTAAAAACATCACTTTTTAATTTTAATAAATGTATTGAAATGTATTAAACTGCGTCTATATAATATCTTCCTTTGATTGATTTATTTCTAATGTTTTAAACTAATTTGTGATACAAATAGATTCTCTTGATTTTTAAAAACTGTCAGTGTAGCATAGTTTCAGGAAAATTTTAAAAACATATTTCACTGTTAAAACAACGTTATTTTATCTTCGTCTCCAGTGTGAGCATTCTATATTTGCAGTTATTATAAATAACCATATAATAAAGCAAATAAGCTTAAGCAAGAAAATGCTTTACCCGATGGTTAATAATGGGGATGTGAAAAAATAAAGTAAGCTGCTTCTAGAATTTCAAGCTCAATTAACTCAACGCATTTTATTGCAGATGAGTAGATTTTGCTAGCTACCATTTTTTTATCGTCCAAATATTCTGCCACGGTAAGCCTGCACGAGAAACAAGATCCCCAAGGTGTTTACGCTGCGAAACTCGATAAAATTACTTGTACTTGCAAAATAACTGAAGGAGAGTTGTTTGGCCGATGTGTAAATACACCACATACATTTTAAAATAAAACTGTATTCTACTTTGAATACCCACAATTAATTACCGTCAGATATGAGCGCGTGGGTAGAGCATGACTTCTACTCGAATTAAGTGTCTTCGATACACCTGCATTTATATTAGTTTTGACAATGAGATATTTTACAACCCCTCTCTGAGCAAAGTGCACATAAGTTTATTTTGTTTAATCTCACGTTCACTTATTTAAACGTTAAAAAGATCCCTTTAGGCCCTATTGTAATATTTTGTAATGTTTAATAACTGATATAAGCTGGTACGTCATGACTGACCACAAGGCTAGTATCATGAAGTTAGACAGGTCAGAGGTACGTCATGACTGACCGACCACAAGGCTAGTATCATGAAGTCCAACTCTCCTGATCAAAGTTTAAGATCCTTAAAACTGGCTTTCCATTCTTTCTTGAGGAAAAAAGGGGGAATTCTCTCATAAGTATTTTATGATTTTGGTAGGAATCAGTAAAAGTTAGTTACTAAATTTACCAAAACAATTTTAATATATTCATACACCAAGTAATGTTATCTGTAGCTGTCATTTTGATAGATATTAACTATATATATATTAACAATAACGTAAAATGGTATTAATTTTGGCTGAAAATAAATATGTTTGAATTTTATCTACTGTTCTTCCAACAAAAATCAGGGTATAACCCTCATCTCATTGTTATTTTACATCATTCAAAGTTGCTGATAGTAATGTATAAATAATAAAAACTCATTTTTAATTTATCATGAAGAAAGTATTGCACTGGTGAAAATGTTTGAACTAGTGGTTGATTATTATAATTATTAATGTTGTATATTTCCCCGAACTAAAACAAGTGGTTCTATAATAATTTATGTTTGTGTCTGTATGTCCCTCGGGCTACAGCAGAAGCTAGTTAGTGGATTCCATACACACTTTATATTTAGATATTTTATAGTCATACATACCAAATCGTAGTTTTTTATAGCCCTTAAATTAAGGGCTTGTAATAGCTAATATAAGCAGCTCCTCTTCATCACAACTATCATAATATGAGCTCAGATAAGACATTTTAGAGAATGCCATAACCTAACTTGACTGGATAAGACCAGAAAGAAGCCACAGTTAATCAGGAGGGAAAAGAGGAACCAGAGCTTAGCTTGACAATAAGTGTGAAACCAAACTGACAAAAACTTAGCACGGTATAGCATAGTTTAGCGTTCTTTATGAACCAGCCTTTAGTCACTATTTCCAAGGTTCAACTAGTTTTTAGGTAATGATCGAGTAATTGCATCTATAAAATTACCCTTAAATGCTTGGATACAAATTTAGTGAGTATCTCCAAGCGAAGAGGTAAATATTGTATTCTAGCCAAGTATTGGGAGGGCATTTTCACATGGCAATCATCCTGTCTGCAACTAAGTGGAGGCTTCATACACTTCAAACATTTATAGGAGCCACTTTTAACAACGTTACATAATTAATATATCCCCTACTTGTATACGCATTTAGATGGTTTAATTAGTTTTATTTATTTACTGCACTTTATGGTTGATGTGCTGGTTATAAGTCACTCTTCCTTATTTAACTTTAGAACACATGACGTGATCATACCTCAGATAATTCAAATTTGCCCGTTTGTGAAAGGAAACATACTAAATTTAAAAGTTGTACATTTTAAATCTGTTCCAGAATAAATTAACCGGGAGGCAAACTTAAGCTATTTGAGTCAAAGGGACTATACTAACAACTAACCAGCCAAAGGTAGAATTTGGACATGAGTGTAAGCATTTCCCCAAGTGGGCTACGCACGGTATGGTATCGTGACAAATTCCTTGTTTAACGCTTCATTAAAATCGTCGATTTACCCCCTCCCCCTCTCTGCCCGATTATATTATTTCCAAATTTTCTCGATTCCTATTTTACTGATCATCTTTTTCAGATCACCCCTACTTGTTCTCATTTGAGTCTAGCAATTAAAGTTTAGGTGTTTTTAGTTTGGTTAGGTTGGTTAATATTACTATAGTTCTCCTGATAAACACTTGTAACACTTGTTACCATTACAACTAGATAGATGACACTAAAAATCACACACTTTTATTTTACACATTTATTTTATTTATTCAAAGAAGTTTATTTTCCACTAAATTTTAGGGTTTCAAAACACTTTTAGGAGAGTATAATGTTTGGTTCATATCCTCTCGCTGACCTCCAATGAAGGTTTGTATGGTTGTGTAAACATCAACTTTACACAGGTGAGAACAAAATTTATATAGCTAGGTGTGACAAAGAAAAAGAGGATCGGGGAAACAAGAATAGATAAAATTTGGAAACGATATAAACAGGGAAATTCCATGATTTTCGTGAAGTGGGGAAAATGGAAGAGATGAATAAGGAATTTACTAATAGCATACCTAGCTTTGTCACTTGTATAATTATTAACTATAAAATAATTACATTTCTATAAGTATAATAATGTAATTATTTATTATCTAAGGATTTGCTACCTTTTTATTTGACTAGAAATTAAAAGTGCTTCACTTGTTTCTACCCATCCAGACTATATTTTTTTATCCACCATGATTAAATAATGATAAGAAAGATACGATTTAGGGTAAATGTACCCACGCTAGCGAGGATGAAAATTAGAAGAAGAAAAAATGTCATTACACTTGTTCAGGATTCTAAACTCAATATTTTCATCACTAGAAAAGCAAACAAGACTTATACACTTATCTGCGTCTCCACAAATGCTGGTGTTTAGGTTGTACTAGGAAGTGCATTTTAGTCTTATTCTGGCTTTCAAATTAATAAACTAGACTACTTATGTGGACAGAACGGAGAGGGTGAATATTAAATAAGCATGCTTGTATTCACTTGGAGAAAATATCTTAAACCACATTGTGTTTGTTAAAGGCAGTGAACTCCCTAATTATAAGAATCGTGACCGTCTTCCTACCTTCATAACAAGAATCAGGAATTATCTGTGTAACCAACTTTCGTAGTGGTTCTTTGGATTCAAAATATTATAATTCTTTGGTTGAAACGCTATTTTTATAATGATTAAAATTGATCTCTTTAATTTTTAGCACCATGTCTTACTACCTGTTCGGGCTATACGCTGATTCCTTGTACAACTTCTAGTAATTAGTACATAGGCTTGCTCCTATCAGCCGTTCCTTATGAAATGTGCTCGGCTTTAATTATGAGCATGATAGCAGCGTCTTCTAGTTTCTCGCTTGATGTGACTCAAGGTTGTACGCCTGGTTTAATATACTATACACACGAGAACACTTCGTTTGAGAAGTTAGCAAGGCAAGAGACACCGCTAATATACCTCCGAGTTCAGGTTTAGAAGGTTTTCATAAATCGCAGTTGTGTTAGGAATCAGGTTTCATTTAATATGCTCACTGGACTCTCATCGGCCCAGAACTGTGTTGACAAGACTATATTGAGTGAACACAGAACCTTCACTGGACTCTTATTGGCCCAGAACTGTATTGACAGAACTATATTGAGTGAACACAGAACCTTCACTGTACTCTCATCTGCCCAGAATTGTGTTGACAGAACTATATTGAGTGAACACAGAACCTTCACTGGACTCTCATCGGCCCAGAACTGTGTTGACAGAACTATATTGAGTGAACACAGAACCTTCACTGGACTCTCATCTGCCCAGAAATGTGTTGACAGGACTATATTGAGTGAACACAGAACCTTCACTGGACTCTCATCTGCCCAGAATTGTGTTGACAGAACTATATTGAGTGAACACAGAACCTCCACTGGACTCTCATCTGCCCAGAACTGTATTGACAGAACTATATTGAGTGAACACAGAACCTTCACTGGACTCTCATCTGCCCAGAATTGTGTTGACAGAACTATATTGAGTGAACACTGAACCTTCACTGGTCATTCATAAGTCCAGAACTGTGTTGACATCACTGGTTTTGTAAAGTATTTGAAAAATATGTTACTTACATTTTGTTAAAAATGTTTTCTTAAAAATTCTTACATTTAATTGAATCGGTGATTGGAAAAAGGGTAACATTTTATAAATATGGTTAACTAAACTGAGATAGCCATTTTGTAGGGTTTTTATAAGCCATCTAATCGAATTAAAAAAACTTTTTGATCTCGCTTAAAATTGGCCTTGAAGTTTCGTTGAGTGGAAAAAGGATGATATTAGTGGAATGTTAACCTTTATCTACTCAATAGTGAGTTTGTAAAACTGATATTAATTTCATTGGAGCATTCATTTTCACAGTCATTGCACGTGTGACGCGGTAAAAAGGCGTGTTCAAAGCTGTAATAGACTAATTAAGTGTGAAATACTGAAAACAAGTCCTTTATTGGTTTTTTTCTACACAAAAAATAAAATTAAATTAAAACTATGAATAAATAATGTTTCCAACACCGTATAGATCCTACTTTTTGTTATTGTAAAGAAAATACTCTTTAGGGAGATGACCGCCGCCATACAAAATGATTAAGTTGCGGATCTCTTATCAAATAATATAGTCTATGGAAACAAGAGGGTAGAGAACTAGAGACCGCTACTGACCACATCTGTGGGTCTTCATATTGCCAGCCACTACTTTGTCAATTATGTGCGCAGTTGCTGCCAGTTTTTCATATTTAATATATCAAGTTTAAAAATTAATATTTTTAATTTTTGACTTGCTATTAATCCTTTTTTGTTATAAAACTGATATTAGTTGCTTACTTACCTGCTGTCAAAGCATTGAGTGGAAAAAGGATAACCTTTCAACAAATTTAACTATCAATAATTAATAAACTAAGGAGAATTTTCCTTTGATATTTTGGGATTGAATACTTATTGACTAGGAATACAATTGCCTAGTGGTAACCTTTTCAATAAAAGTTATAGTTTTGACCTTAAACTTTTTTTTCGTTTCAAAGAAAACTAGAGAAGCTGGAATGTTATCATTTTTCTGCTCACCGATTCAATTATACTTTATTTCTCAGTGATGTCATTGATTCATTTCTTTAAATTAGGATTAAACCTGAGCCATCCACGTGACAAGCAGAGGCTCTATCCTTTGACTGTGTTGATTGTGTTTGTTTAGTGTCGATACTTACTTAATCTATGGCATTAGGAACTCTATTCATAGCAGCATTTACAAAAGTACGCTACCTCTCCCTATCTTGAGTTAGTCCCACTCAATCTGCCTGATTACACTCTATCCCTATCTTGAGTTAGTTTTATCCAATCTACCTGATTACACTCTATCCCTATCTTGAGTTAGTTTTATCCAGTCTACCTGATTACACTCTATCCCTATCTTGAGTTAGTTTTATCCAGTCCACCTCATTACACCCTATTGTCCATTCTAATGTTATCCTCCCATCTGCGTCTAGGTCTTCCCAATGACTTTTCCCCATTGGGTTTGCTAGTCAGTACTTTGAACAACGTTCTATAATCTCCCATTCGTGCAGCATGTACTACCAACTGTACTCGGCGAGATTTGACTGCCCTAACAATGCATTGTGATGAGTACGGGGTTTGTAACTCATTATGTAACATACCTCCTTCCCCAGTATCTTCTCTCTTTTTGGACTAAATATCTTCCTAGTTACCTTGCTTTCAAACACCCTAAATTTGTTTTCGTCATGTAAGGTAGATACCACGTTTCACACCCATAGAGAACAGCCGGTAAAATTATTGTTTTGTATATTCTGAATCCTATATTCCTTGAAAATAGGCGAGATGTAAACAACTTACTGACCGAGTAATAGCATGCATTTCCCGACTGTTCTCTTTTCATAATTTCCAAATAAATTATTAAGTATTTATTTAAAGAAGTAATTGTTTTAAATTGTGTAATATGACATATTTACAGTCAAGATTGGCTTAATCCGGTAATTCGAACTGGCCTACATCAGCGGACAATGAAGCTAAATATATGTCTTGTTTATTATTCGTAGATATGAAATATTAAACCTGTACATGGGAATCGAACCCATGATCATTGGCTTAGCACGCTAGTGCTCTACCACTGAGCCATTCAGGAATCGCACCTTGAAGAGTGACCCTGAGCACGGTACGATTCCTGGATAGCTCAGTGGCAGAGTATTGTCACGTAAAGCCAAAGGTCCTGGTTTTGATTCCATTGTCCAGCTGTAATTTTTCAAATTAAATAATATGATACTTGATGCGGCCACATACGTAATTAAAATATCAGTTATACTTTCCTAAGCTTCTCTAAGTCATTTACAATTAATTATGCCTACGACTGCTTATCTCCGTTCTTGTTTATTATTTTTTTGTTTGGGACAAGGATATTAAGGTTAGAATCCCACCCGTGTATATTGAGGGAGGGTTTTCTTATTTACAACTCTTCCCACAAATGCTGGAACATTTCCTCTACATTCAAACAATTTATTCTTCACATCATTATGTAATTGTATGGAGATATACTGGACGATTAGTAAGAGGCAGTGAAAACAAAATATAGCCCGAGCTATCTGAGACTTGTCGCATCCGGACACCATGAAATGGTTTTACATGTTGCTTTACTCAATGCGCGTTTTCACTTTTTTTTCCCAAGATAAATACTAGGAAATGTCCTTAAAATTCATCTCATTCTCTCATCTCACTCACTTAAATTATAATATTTAATAAAATTATCATCTGATATCGTTTAGGATGTACACATTACAGTGACGTATTGAGGCTTTATGTTGCCCGGGGCAAATGTTAAAATGGCTGCCCTCTCCCCCACTACTCCTATTCCATCCACCCACACAAAATACAAAAGTAAAATAAGATTAATTATCATTCTATTAAATTTTAATTCAATTATAGTTTGCAATTATTATTGTTGTACACTACTAAAATACAAAAATCTCTAGACTTAATGGATGTAGAGTTGTTGATGACATCAGTAAATCTAAAACCGGAGGATTCTTACTTCACTTTTTATTGAAAGAGTTGTCCGATTCGTAACTATATCATGAAATATTGCTGTTATCAGATATAATTTTACGATCTTTAATTAGCTATAGGGTCGTCCACTCGATGATGACACTGACAATGTAAATAACTATTGCAGAGCTGTAGCCAATGTCTTGTACACCTAAAAGCCCTCTGTGGAAATGTACAAGAATGTCTCTTTGGCTAACATTCTAGTTTCTCACCATTATGTTTAGCTATTTTGAAAGAATCATTGTATGTCCCTGTAGGCATGGTACAGTTCCAAACCATTTAAATCTTGTGAATAATGCTTGGATCGAATTATTAAATTGACATTGAAGCTCAGTAACCTGCTTAGAACTTTGAAGATCCAGCTCATTTAACAAGGACTCAGCATTATAAAAGATACCAAAGCGTCTCTCTGGTATTTGCAAATGTGAAAATGTAATGATTTTCAGCCTATATTTTATCTAGAACTTCTCTTAGACAGTGATGGATTTCTTGATGAGGGTTTGATTCAGCACAAGATGCATTTTCACTAGATATTTTGCATTTTTTTTCTAATACACTTATTCACTGTCACACCGCACTCTCAGAAAAAAAAGTTCATATTTATAAATGATTGTCATAAAGTTTATTTTACATTTATCAACTAGTTCCATCAACGTTCCAATTTAACCCTGCAATTGGTGTTAAGTTGTTTCTTTAGCCTGAAGGCAATTCTGAACTCTCAATTGAAGAGAAAACCTCTGACCAGAAGAAAAGCCTTGTTAAGAATTCAAACTTTTCAATAGTATATTTAATTTACTATAGCTCCGCCCTCACGTGTCTCAAAGGTTTCATTCGGTGTATCACGCAATCGCTCCGATGCTTCAATCACTCTGTCTATTTGATTATAAATAGCATTTCCTGCATTTAATTTAGAGCTCCATCTTTCATCAGAATGACCCTTCACTTTAATCTCAACAATGTATTTAATTATGCTCCATCAGTGAGTAGAACAGGAAAAGTATGGAAATAAACGTTCTACTTTACCGAAAAATGTTACTGCTGGGACATTTACATTAGCAACTTTTTTTTCAGCACCACGTCTTACACTACCCGTTCGAATTATACGCTATGAGCAACATACTTACAAACTTTTAGAGTGATTATCACACAGAACAGATTCAGGTTCAAAATGCGCTGTTGAATGAATACCATACTTTGTTTTATTGTTTTAGTGTGCCAATGCTCTTACTAGTGAGCTAACCAGGATTAGTACCATGCCCACACTCCCTCTCTGAGTCTCTGGACAAAAACTGAACCTCAGCATGAGATGAATCCTGAATAGCTCAGTGATAAGGGCATTGTCAAACTAGGCCAAAGGTCCAGAGTTCAATTCCCGTGTTCATATCCAATTTTTATCTAATTCAAATTTTTTGAGAATTCTAAAATGTCTATAAAAAACTTTATTTTAATTGGGAGCATAAATTGATGTCTTAATCAGATAACTGATGGTAAAGAAATTATACTAAAGTGATGGTACGTTTGTCAAGGGCTGTGATACATTCTCCAATTTCAAAATTCTAATCATTAATAAAACATAAATGTATTACAATATATCATTACATTACCTTTAAAGATGCTCACAACACATATCACGCACGAACACACCGACGTCGAAGATTGGAGCCTATTCAACAGTTTATACTACGAACTCCTACCCTCCATGATAAGGAGGCTGTTTATTAAACTTGGCTGGAACTCGGATGAACATTTTGAGAGTTGGCGAGAACTTGTTGATCGTAAAGGCGACTAGGATCTCTTGTTTCCACTTTTTTGGCTCGCTTATGCATTATATCGATCCAAGAAAGTTTCTAGTAATATTAGCTTTCTTCATCCCCCCTCACCCCCCCNGTGATCGCACCACTCGCCCTACTTCCGCAGCTACGCCTCTGTACACATATACGCTAATTACGATAATGTGTTAGGGTTTAAGGAAGGTTAAATTTAGAAGAAAGGAGAAGGTAGAGTGGAAAACAATACATGAAAAACAATCCTCAGTGCACCCAACTAAGATCGAGCCCAGGCCTTCCCACCACCAGAAAACCATACTATACTAACTTGAGGTTCAAGGCCGATACACACAGAATGTTAAGCCAAGCTCACCCAGGCTAGGCTAAGCTAAGCTATGCTATAATGTGCTAAGACTTTGTCAGTTTGGTTTCACACTCATTGCTAAGTTAAGCTATGGTCACTCTTTTCGCTCCCGAATTCAGTGTTGTTTCTTTCTGGTCTACTCCAGTGAAGCTTAATTATGATGGCGTCCTCCAAAATGTCTTATTTGAGTTCAGGTTTATAGTAGCTTTCTGGGAAGGGAAGATTCTGCTTTTAGCAGTTGTTTGTGAAGATTAAGAAAATTTTGGAGGTGAAGGTTTGACTTGTTCAACTAACGCTTACATTTTAATATAAAATATAAATAGAGTATTACTTAAATACACGTGAAACAAACTGAAAACAAACACTTATTATGTTATTTTCACCAAATCAGCACTGCGTCTGTTCAACACAGAGCCCAAGCTACGTTATGCGCATGTGCGACGTAAGATGTCTCAAGATGGGAGATGGAAAAAATTGCCCGGCCAGCAATCAGAAAAAACATAGCGCGGCGTAGCAAGGCATAGCTTAACTTAGCATAGCTTAGCTTAGCGTTCTGTGTGTACCGGCCTTCAGTCCCCATACCCACCTATGCGAGTTTTTGCTAACAGTGTATACAATTATACGTACAATCTTTCAAGATTCACATTTTATTGGTAAACCAAAGGTAATATATTAATTTACTAGATTTAAACGTATTAGTTATTTAACAACTTTAATCTCCTCACCTTTATAAGTGTGGAGAGAAGGCGGTACAACCACACCTAGATCTTACATCACTAGCACTGTGTGATCCTGACGACCTATATCACGTAGTCATATGTGTGGGTAGTTTTGTTGCTGTGGAGTTTAGGAGTAATTATTATTACATTTTTCTCTAAGATCAGTCTGAAGCAAGTATGGATAGGCATGTGATTAGCTTGTATGCGCTCACTTTAACTTAATGTGAGTGGTTTTTATTAACATTCATTTCATTGAACATGTTTGGGGAGAATTTCATAGCCAAAATTCTGAAAGTTATCATTGAAGGAGTGAACAATTATATTTCTATTTCCTGGAAAGCCCTTCATATAACAACTTGAACAAACAAGATATCTTAGTTAAATTTATTTTAGCCTTTTAGTAAAAGTTTATATATAAATTTTTGAAATTCTAGTGAAATGAATGAGTGTTCAATAAAATCAAGTACAAAGCTAATTTACGTTGGAAGTTTTTATTTTTCACGGTGACTTACTGCCTGTTCAGGCTATACGCAGATGTACTAATTGCTCTAATAAGTTAGGGATGAGACAGACTGGATTTATATTAAGTGTACCCTGATTTTCGTTAGTGAGGATTGGAAAGCCATTTATGGAAAACCACCCTCAGTACACCCTACAGGGAGTCGAACCCAATCTCCCTGCTATCGACACTCTAGTATATTGCGGGGGTGACACCTTATACCATTTGGCCACAGACGCAGGTGTTTCTAGTTCATCATTTACGTATCCATAAGCTAAGTAATGATCTCTACAGCAGCGGTCACTTTTGATTGATAATATTAATACCTATAGAATATCAATTATAATATAGTGAAGTGTCATCAATGTCACCCACAAAAAAGTTTGCATTTTATTAAAAGTGTCCTCCTATCAATATCCTACTATAGCATCTCATACTCCATACATCATCCTCTGAAATAATAACGATATACATATTACTAACAGTTGATTCATTGTACATTTCGCGAACACAAAGATTGATCAATATATTCGTATCAAATCATCAACTGTTTCCAGCCTGTGGTCGGGTAGGTTTAGTAAAATGCCTTCATCTCCCTCTATCCTTCCACCACTCTTCCTCCTTTAATTACTTCCATTATTCTCCTTTCACTTGCACACTTTCTGTTATATACTCCTCCCCTCTCGTCTTGGATTCCCTTGTGGTATTTTTTTTTACATACTTTATTTCCTTCAATTTCTTTGGTATCCTCTCCTTCTACGTCCTCATTACATGCCCATGCTATATCAGTCTTGATTCTTATATTATCTCATGTACTCCCTGTACCCCATTCTCTCCCGGATAACTTCATTACTAATCTTGTTTCTCCTCGTGACAGTTAACATGCTCCTAACAAACTTCATTCCCATTGCCTCCACTTATTTAGTTTCTCTTACATTAAATGTCCATGTTTCTTCTACATTTGTGATAATGGGTACAAAGTACGCCTTGTACAACACTTTCTTACACTTCAAGATCACTTCTCTTCTCCATAACTCTTACATACCTAAACAACAATTTTCCTTTATGTCATCTTCTCATTAGATCCTCTCTACTTCCACCTTTCTCCGTATTCCTCAGCTGTCATATGTCAAAGATCAAGTCTATTGTAGACCCCTGCTCCCTACTTCCATGCTGTTTTTCTCTCCCCACTCATTTTATTTTAATTATTATTTTATTTTCTGGTATACTTAAATACTAACTACAACTATTTAAACCTATAATATCACACACACACAAAAAAAGCATTAGGTGTTGTAGGACTGTTTCCTGAGTAGGGAAATAAATCTATTAACAAATAGGAAACTACGTTAGACCCTAACACTTGAATACGACCTGTAGTGGACCTCTATGACCACGCGACCAAAGGGATGGGTGGTGTCTCCTTTTCTACAATAATCTTCCCTTGGTTCACATTTATTGTTTTTGACAGTTATAAAACTTTATATATATATATATATATATAATACTTTCAAGATTTCATGCGTTATGGGATGCGTTCGATTCTACAGATAAACGAGAGCTTACAGTGTTGACAGATCTTCAGATCGGCCATTTTGTAAATGTTGTCAGGTTTCTTTAACACTCGGTAAAAACTTTGACAGCTGTAGTCACAAATATATGCCAAAATCATAGCTACGGCTGAATAGTTTTAGTATTTAACAAAGTTCACAGCAATATTACAAACTAATGTAATGGTCAAGTTTTTTTAATCGTATGGCATGTATTTTGACCGGGAGGAACAAGACATCCAGTTCGGTCGCCTTATGTGTCGACTATTAGCCAGCCGCTCCGGTGGCACAGAGCTTTGTCCAGGGTACAGCTATGGAGGCTGTCTGCACGCTGTATCCGCAATGAGATGATGCGATGATAGTTATTATGAAGTTGCGGAGCCAATGTGAGTATTAAACTAACAACAGCCTAATTAACCAAACCCTGGTGACCATTGAAATAATTCCTCTTAAGAGAAAAACACCCAAGGTACCAGCTGAGAATCGAACCCGAGAACCCTAGGTTCGTATCCAGGTGCACTGACCACTCACTACACCACGCGGCCGGTTAATGGCGGTGTCAATGTGTACTTTCCGGGAAACCACTAAACTGATGAAATTATATTGATCGTATTTAGTTTACACAAAGTCTCCCGTGGAACAGCTCGCACTTAAAAAAATCACTGACTAATTTACGGTGGAGATACATTATTAATATTCAAATTAATAAAAATACTCGAGAACTATCATGTTTGTTCAGCGATAACTGTCAGATGCGTTTACAAAATACAACAAAATTTGGTAGGGACTTTTTTTTAACCTAGGCCAAATAATTTTTAAACACGGTTATCAATCTGACTATGCTTTAAATATGGTGGTCGCTATAAAGAGAGTTCGTTTATTACTTATCTCAAGGGGCTATTATTTAAAATCCTAAGCAATCGGTCTAGTACTTAAGGAATATTTTTTGTTAATTTTTGACATAAATCACGAGACTGAGTTCTTAAATCAGGTGCGCAGTGGTTATTCTCAATGAATATAATGTACTATTGAATAAAATATTATTTTTTCCTTGTTTAACTTGATCGCCAAGGGAAAATATCAACTTAAACCCCAAAGAAAAATCTGAAAACTTTAGTAAAAATAATAACATGTAGAAAGCAAGGTCGTTTGTTCACACAACTACTTACTATCTTATCATTTATACAAATAAGTCTAATTTTAATCAACATTACTATAGGTATTAATCCCATTAAAATATGTATTACATTTATGCCTGGTAAAACATTTTCTTGGAGATGACATCTTTTAATAATTCATTTAACAAACTCTTGTGTATTTTTCTATCCTTTGTGAACATGCATGTAAAGCCTCCCTCCGTTCTTACAAGGGATATAGTGTGTTTTGTTTGACATACCACCTCTTATTACCACTTTAATGATAATATTACATTAGATTGCCCTGATTAATTGGTAACAAGATCCCTCAACAACTTCATATTTATCCGCTGGCGTCGCATTTACAAATATCGTCTGCTTTTTTACACGGGCCCAAGTGTTATTCTTGTTTTAATTATATGTAATTGATCAATCATTCCTAATTTAATTTAATATGTGGATGTTAAACTTAGTACATATTATGAACAAAACTTTTTGTTTCAAAAGATTGTTTGGTAATCTTCACACACCAAAATATGACTATAATTATTAAATAAATTACACTTTTGATGAGTGTACCTTCATATGTATGGCGACTGAAGGAACTGAAGGAGGTTGAGAAATCTCCCTAAGTGCAGTCAGTCTGGATTGAACCACAGACTTCCTTGTCATAGCCAAGCACCTTTTTCTTACAACCATCTCTGAACTTGAATGTTCTTAAGTATCCTATATTTTTAATTACTTTTAAACACTTTTAAAGTATTAAATATTCAACGTTCTAATTGGGAAAATAGGTTAGGTTATATAATTAATGTGCAATGAAATATTTTATTTTTTATTTTAAAGAATTCGATGACATAATGTGTTATTGAATAATATTTCGTCTCTTTGTATTTATTAGAGCAGACACGTCATAGCTTTTCTAGGAAGTACAGACGCTCTCACAATGTCTGTGTAGTAACTGTCTCTTCGTACAAAGAAGGTTTAGGTTAAGTGTATACCCTAATCTTTAGAATATTTCAAAGTTGTTGATTCACACCAAGATTGTTTGATGGTTTTCGATCATATTTTAAGAATAGGATGATCTTGAATAACCGTACTTAATATTTCTTTCTGGGGGTTCATTCCCTACATTAAGAAACGGGGATCATTCAATATATTAAATTCAGAAAAGAAAATATACTCAACTATGTCTATTGAGAAATTACAATAAATGTAGACATTTACTGTATCTCCAGTTTAATAAATAGATACACAATGACAAACAACAAAAGATGTTCACAAAACAAAACAAAATTAGCAACATCTCTGTCCATAACTTTCCCAAGACAATATTCTTATTTTACTCTTGACAAAAATACAAAGAAATAAAAGGTCATTCAACACATAGCTTACTAATGTATCATTAATGGTAGAATATTTGTCAAAAAAAGCTTCAAACAAACTTAGCAAAACGAAATTCAGCAAAAGATGAACTAATACAGTACAGTCCAATGTTGTTTTTTCTCCTATTCTTAACAACAGCGTTGTAATGTGTTTGTAACATGAAGAGTATGCTTGTGATAAAAATAAAGACTTAATTATAAGATAGTATTAATTTTTGAAAACCATCATTGGTTTCGGATACTCATATAGTTCTTAGATAATAATATATTAAAATAAAGCCTGTATTATAACCAAAAGCATGTTAATTCAACAGAAATACTATCATCCTTGAAAATAAATATATAAATACTTATATCACTTAGATTAAAACAATTTTTTTAGTTGAACTTGAAATAGTTATGTTTTTTCAAATTTAAAGGCAAACGATTGTTTTTGATTATAATTTTTTTTAAACAGCTTTTACTATCCAAACCGTCGCAGAAAACCGTTAGCTCTGCTTGTGATGGCACTTAAACGCAAAACGCTTGCTTGAGATGCGAGGTCATGCCTTGTACATAAAACATTTTGAAAGAAAACAAGCGAAAGAAGTAGGAGAGATATTTCCTCCCGCCATTACGAGCTTTTCTCTGTAATGTGTCGGAGTAAAGTCCACACACTTAGAGGAGATTATTGTTATTATCGGGAAAGTATTTTCCTGTCTTGTAAACTTCCGGCAGTTACTGTTGGTAAAGTAATAATTGACGGCTCTCCCGGAATAGACCACAACCTATACGATAGCTTCTGTACGTGTGATCGATAAAACTAACTTTTCATCCACACTTGAGAGGAATTACATCGCCTTCACGTGATGATCGGAAAAAAGACGGGGGGAGGGGGCAGAGGGAGGTCATGTTTTTCTAGGGCACTCACCCTTTAGCTTACTCATCTTACTATTGAGCCAAGGTTCCTGGCTTTGATTCCCGCTATGGCAAAAAAGAGAACCCTGTTGAATGGGCTTTCACAGAAATAAATTAATGATGAGCTTTATTTTGTACCGCTTGTTATTATTTTACAATCCGGCATCTTAGCTCAATCGGTAGCGTGTCTGTCTACTGATCTAAGGGCCCCGGGTTCGATTCCTGGTTTTGCCGAAAAATGTATCATTGGTGAAATATGGGTTTACCCTTTCACATTGATGAATTAACGACCGGGGACTGGATGTTGTGCCCGTCCTAGTCTTAAGTTAGATAATAAGGCATATTCAGCTATGACAGGCCTAACAAGCAGGAAGTGGTGATATATGTCTTGAATAAAAAACCGACCCAGGCCTCAGGCTGGAAACAGTAATGGATGTAACGTAAGGTTAAGTTATTATTTAACACCCTGTTTACTTCCCGTCCGGGATATCCGCATTTAATCACACTTATTGACTAAGGACGAAGGGGGTAGAATTTAGAAGAAATGTACCCACACTTGTGTGAAGAGAAAATTGAAGAATATTAAGAAAAATTATTCTCCGTACGGCTAGCTATGATTTGAACCCTATTATTCCAGGATACGATGATCCACTCTGTATTGAGAGGGACGCCATAGACCATGCAGCCTCTAGTGTGTAAATTTACTATTTGGTATTTTAATACTTATAAATATACTACTCACAATAAATAAAGTGTACGCACACAATTATTATTTCAATTTATGGTTTCAGGCTAAATACGTTGTAGAGTTTCATCATTCTTTTGTAATCCTTTGTTTTAGTTTAATTATTAAATTCATGATTCATATTATAATGTGATATTATTTTATGGGTATCGTTTTACTCTTAAACGTCTGTGAGCATTATAATTGGTCGCTTACTAAAGAGAGGAGGGATGTTCTTTAACAATGTGTTCCCTTCTTAAAGAAGTTTCCATAAACAACCTGAAGCAAGATCCTTTCTTATTAAAATTAAGTACCTTATCTTTTTTTTAAAGAAAATAAATTGCCATGCAATTACCTTGCAGGTATAGAGTTACTTTATTTAAATAAAGAGGTTGATACAAAGCCTTACACATAGTGGGCAAAGCATTTTTTAAAAATGAAAGTAATATACTAGCTGGTATTAATTTGAAATTCTGCAAAAAATAAAATTTAGCTTGAGTAATAAACTAGAAGGATGTTTTTCTACAAACTAAACACCGTTTATTTTTAAGATATTTACCAACAAAACTTTTCCGATAAACTAAGCTCCACTTAATTTTTAAATAATTTTTAAATAACTAAATAATAACTTATGTTTTGTTGAACCAATAGCTGTTAAAGTTATTGAATGATACTCACTGGCCACTCTACAATCTTAATTAAGTTTATTTAGACATAAATATATACTACACTATTTTTAAATTTTAAAAAGGAAAATTGAATTTAATAAATCTTGGATTGAAAGATACAATATAATATGTTTTAACATAGATTTACTAAATTTATTTAATAATACCAAACAAAACTTTATTATAATATTATTGATCTTTACAAGTCATTATTTAATATAAATTTACATATTACTCATTCCAAATGTAGTTGAGTACGATATCTATTTTTATATAGCTGAAGTCTATATAATAGACAAAGGTAAATATATTATTTAAAACGTTTTCAACTAACACGATAAACATAAGACGACTTAAACAACATGCACTTGTTATTTTACCTGAAGCACTACGCTGATTCAATTATATACATAATGTATGTTGCTATATACTTGTTCATATAATTCATGTCTCAACTAAGTAATATTTCTAATGTATTGGTTACATTATGCAGCCTCAAACATTATTCCTTTAAAACCACACTCACCACAGGTGTCCCGTTAACAAAGACATTCATGGAACATCCGAATTTATACACGAAATATTTATATCATGTTATTAAATTATCAAGACTAAACAACCAGGCCGAAATTGCTATTATTTATTAGTTATATTATATCATGTTAAGTTATTTTGAATTATAGACCCTGTTTATTCCATCATTTAAGAAATATAAACTTTTCATTTTCTTAGTATTCAACTATAAAATATTTCATTCTGATTTTGATATCTTCCATTGAAACCTACACTTATCACCCTCATTACATCCTACCCCATCACCAACAAACCAGACTAGACGAGCTTGGTGTTTAGTTCGTGTGCCTATCGATGGGAGTTGAATAATAGAATAATATTGCTGGCAAGTGTGTCTAACTAAGAAATTCCGTGACTGCTCTACTTACAATTATTTGGCAACTGATTATTTTATTACTAACCGAGTCTCCCATTAAAAAAAAAAGAGAGAAGTGTTGAAATTTTAAAAAGGAACATTCTTCATTTATTTAATAATGTTTGAATACATGAACGAGTTCCACCATAAAGTAAAGTAAAATGAAGTAATGTCTTCTATACTTCGGTGGTTGAATGGTCTATGCCAGGGTGTCACTCTTGCACTAGACTAGAGTGACAATGTTGGGGAGATGGGGTTTCGAATCCCTGTTGGTTGTAATAAGGTTTTTTTTTTTCCTGAATAGTTCTTCACTCCCCTGCAAATCTTGGTACTTTTTCTCTAAATTCTACCTTACTTATCCCAAGCAAATTAATATAAGTAGTACATATGTGCATAGCCCGGATGGGTAGTAAAACTCGATAGCAAAAAAAGTTATGTACTTAGGTTATTGTAGTACTAGAAAAATATAAACACAAACTTGGCCTATATTCTTTAAAACTGAAATAACATTTTGATATCAACTCGAACAAAACTTATCAATAGCTGTAATGTGAGTGGTCTGCCAAAGAGACTGCAGGCTTCTTTTCACTTCTCCCCTCCCCCGTATACTCCTTCCCCTCAAGTTGTTTTTCTTCTATTCGACACTCTCCTTCCCCCTCCTCCCCTTAGCACTACTCATGATGGACGTGCTCTCAGCCAGCCAACAATCGGTAGCAGCACTAGCTGGGCCCAGATATAGATTCTAATTTAACTAATATCTTAAGTTTTTGTGTTGTGACCACAGGATTTTATCACGAAATCTTTATATTACAACTCATAACTAGGACTCAATAGTTTTAATTCAGTTTAGTTCTCCATATTTCTCTTGTAAAATGAAGATTTTTTTACAATTGACTTTTTTTTCCTCGTTGCTGAAGGTAAAAAACTAAAAAATAAGACAATACAATCCAAGAGACATTCTTAAATCTGTTAGAGCTTTTTTTTTATTCAACGTATTCTTATTAATTTCTGATAAAATAGATCAATAATACGCACATGTTTCGGTATATATTTCGATGGTGGCCTATTAATAGTGAGAATTTTCTGATATTTTCAACTTTTAACGACACGTTTGCAAAGTACATATTTAATAAGGTTGCTAGCTTATCTCTATTACCACGGATGCACACAAAACGAGATGATCCATTTCGACGGGCAGGTGGACTAAATATCAGGCTCATCTGAACTGGTTTTCTGGTGGTGATGAGGTCAGGGTTCAATTCCCAGATGGTAGGAGTAAGGTGGTTTATTACTAAGGGATTTCCATAATTCACGTTAGCATTTTACCGTCCCTCCTCCATGTACCACCATGTAAACAACTGGCCTAAAGCATATAACCCGAACGGGTAGTAAGACGTGGTGCTAAATAAATAAGACTGAGCCCTCCCTACATCCCCAAGCTCTGTTTCGTAGCATTCCAAATCAAGAGTAAATGTCATTATTTCATTATTAATATCGGGAAAAAAAATAGCAATTGCTTAGTCTGAGTTTTCAACACCATACATATTCGGAATTTATCCATAAGTAAACATATAGGCCAAACGGGTAGTAAGACTTGGTGCTAAAAATAAAAATAGAATGTCTATAAGTATTATCTACTAACTCTAAAACAATACAAATAAAACAATTTTTATGAGCATTAGAATATAAGTATAAGATCTGTATTAGGTAGAACTGTGGTGAAGCCTTCTACCCTCCCACCCGCCTAATTAAAATGATCTAGACATTAGAGCTCCCCCTTCCCCACTTTCAACCACGTTACGAAATTTTATAGAAGATGCCTAAAAGGTTATATACTCTCCTTCCATACAAACGTGGGTACGTTTACTTTAAATTATACCTCCTTTATCCTTGTTTCTCTAAGGCAGTCAGAATGTATGCAAATCAAAAGGGTTTAAATACGTGATGAATAGAAAAAGAAATAAATCGGTAGTATTAATTATTTGTTTCAGTTTCGTTACTTCAAGCCGGAGTTGCTAACTGTTTTTCTTGAGTCGTTAGTAATTTTATAATCAATATTAACAATTTTCAGTTTTGACCTTAGGAAATTATTGACGTTTCGTGCTAAGAGTTCGTCTCGCCCCCGGATAACATCAAACTTAGGCGGGAAGTACAGCGTGAGCCTAGGCGTCGCATCGCATGGCGGTTTTCTCTATTATATTTTAGAAAACATTGGAACTGAGAACTTTGGATACGTTTAACTTTATTTTAAAGATTAGACTAGAGCAAAATTTTAATAGAATTATTTTAAAACAGGGGGTTCTCAACTGGAGGGAGAATTTTCGGGTTCTAGGGGTGGGGTGGGGGGGAATTAAGACCACAGACTAAAACTGTTTAAGAACGTTTTCTCTTCAAACTACAACCTTTCAGACTTTGCAAGGACAATTTGTTTAATTTGAAGCACTGTACTTGCTGGACGTTAATTTTTGTCCAATTGTAAAGCTCCACTGTAAACATAATTAAAGTAATATGTATTTATGTACTAATATAGAAAAAAAGTGTTTTCAATATTATATGTATATCATTCAGAATGCATCTTTTGAGCTAGGCAATCTTGGAGGGGGGGAATGACATTCTGACATGTGGTGAAAAGCGTCTGTCACTAATAAGGTTGAGAAACACTGTTTTAAAATTTAAAAAAAACTTATAAACCGATCCTAATTTATCTGTTGTCAAGTGAGAAATACGACAATGCAATTTTCGGTTGGAGCGTAATCTTGTATCTAATATCCCGGTTAATAGAGTGGGAGTTTATCTGCGTCCACCCTGCGCACGAGTGGGCCGCTATACAACATGGTAAACAGTGCAGCAGTTAGGGTAATCCGGTATGTGGCGGACATCGCGCCGGGTTCGAGCAGGTGGTTGCTATTGCCCCGGTTATTAAAAGAGAGTAAAGCTATCCGGCTAGGGGTGGGGCCTCACTATAGAGGGGTAGGAGGGGAGAGAGTGGCTCTTCCTTCTTTCCAGCACACCCAGGGCTAATAGAGTGAAACGTTCAGGGGGGGGAACACGACTTAAGACAATGGCGCCGGTCGGGAAGTGAGGTGGGGGATTTATGACCCCAATTACAGACTCCCCATCCTCTTCACAAGGTTTTGAGAGGGAGAGCCGGAGGGGGGTGATACCACTTGCATGCCAACCTTACTCCTTCCCTT
>CABFWO010005743.1:0-13684 GCA_902155825.1 Timema genevievae | reverse complement strand
GGGGGACTTCGGTGACAACATGCGAGTATTTGAAAATAGGAGTGTTCCAACAGATATTTAGGGGGGTCCTCATCTAAATTATTATTTTTAAATTGTACTTCTCTACAAGCTATTTGAAGTGTTCTTCTCTTGGCAAGTTTTTGAAAACTCGATATCTTTAAAACTATTAGGAGTGTTCTTAGTCTGTGTTTCTTTATTAAATGTTTCGCTTTAATATTTGGATTTGTTCTTCCCTACCAAAGTTTTGAAAATTGAATGTCTCAAGAAGCTATTTGGAGTTTGATACAAGACCACCTTTCAGCTAATATTCGCTAGTATCAAAGGAGAGTGAAATAAATCTAAAGAGAGACGAGTTTATTCCAATCAAGAGGAGGGGGACAAAAATTATTTCTCAAGGGAAGAAAGCCCCCTCTCTCCCCTGTACTACCAATGCTCTACTTAAATGTGAAGTTAAAAAAAATCCTTAGTCACTTTTACAAAAAACAGCAATGCACGCGAGTGAATCCGTAACTGAGCACTGAAAATGTTACGCCCATAATAAAATACATACATTTAATTGGAACTTGATTCATTATCTGACTCGCTTCATGCGCCAAATTTAATATAAGTACAAAATAATAGACCTTTTGAAAGTTCCGAACACTTTGAAATGAAGGACAAGACTGTACCGAACCATTGATACCATTGTGACAGGTGCCAGCAAGTTCCCCCAGAGGATACCCCATCTGATGGACTGGGTATGTACTAATCATTAGTCTTGATGGGAATTTTATTGCTTAGAATTCGAGTTTTATTTTATTTACTCTAGAACATTTTTTTTAATAATTCTTTAAAATTCTGGATCTTGATCCCGGGCTCTGTAAATCTATGGTACCAATATTCCCCCCATAAGAGTGGGTCTGGATACCTTTATAGCACTATTGGATGAGAGTACGTGCACAATACCCAGTTGCCTACAAAAATTAGGATATTTTATAAGATAATAGAATATAATGTTCAAATTAAATTGTTTAGACGACGCTTCACAAGCCAAAGTTGATACTGAATAACATTCTTCATTTGCCTATAAGCTAAAGTTGAGTAGCAATTTTCTCGACACCTCAGAGAAAAAGTATTGCGATCGTAAACAAAATCAAACTCGAGATTTTGATAAATATCGACGTTTCAAAAGAAAGGAAAGTTTTTTTCAATGCCATCCGTCTGGCTTTACCGTGGGCTAGAGCCGAAACTATTTTACCGAATGGGCTCAAACTTAGTATCTCGGATTTTTATAAGATCCCCCTCCCCCCTGAGGAGTTTTTGGAATTAGACATCTAACCCTAAAATTAAGGGTAGTTTACTGAAGGGCAAAAAGAGAACAAATCGATTTTCTCCAAATTAGCTCTAATGATTTTGATTAAATTTTATATCTAGACACTGTTTATCACTGTAAATAAGATGGCAAGACTCATTTTATTATGAAAATGACTTTTAGGGATACTTTACATCTGGGGAATTTTCCAATTTTCACAATTTCTCCGCAACTATTTGAGATACAAAATAACTCATCATTGTAAAATTGTAATACTATTTAAGATAAAAATCTTATATTTGAAATATAATGATAATTTTTAATTCGTGTCTTTGAAAATGAATTTGATTCTTATTCTCTTTGGTGGACAAAGATGTTCCTCTTTTCTCAATTTTTCTGTAACAGTGTTCTTAGTTCCTAATGCCATAGAGCAAGTAGGTAACAGTGTATATTATTTCATTAATGATATTTGGTATAATCTTTCTACAACAATGTATACACGAACTATCTCCGTTTCACAAATCTTATTAGTTTTTAGTAAATTTCTATTTTAAAATAAAAGCGAAATAAAGTCTTTGCGGTGCGCCGTACCATTTACTTCATCTTGGATTTTAAGTAAGTTATTTAAAGTAATATTTCATTCTAAGGCGTCCTAGTAACTTATATTTATCTCTCAGCTTTGTAATACCCTTATTTTTATTTTTTTATTTAGTAAAGAAATCTTCGAAAAGAATAAAAGTTAATCTAAATCACCTTGTTTGAAAGACTAGCGTCTTTCTTACAAGACAATGCATATATTAATTTTTCATGAAAAGAACAAGCAATTCTTGTTTCAAAAGATATTTTGCTGTTATTCATCACAACATCAAAAGATGTAACATTGCAGTCTAGTGTACTTTATTGCTATTTCCTTTCAACAAATAGTAAAATTAGCTTTATTAGTTCAGAAAACATGGAACAAGACTGAACAAAACAACATTTAATTTAAAAGCAAATACATCTCAAACATAGACAACTTTGAACATTGTATTACAGACAGACATGGGGGCAAACAAAATTTAAAAATCCACTTTCTTAGGTTTGGGTTCACAAAAAAGTCATGATTGATTTTTTTCACCATTACAATAATTTCTCTTGATATGAGGAAGTAAATTTTTTTATTCAAACTATGTATGTAATCGAAAAAGTCGTGAATATACCCATTTACAATATTCTCATTGCCACATGGAGTTCTATAAAACTAACACTAATTTTGATATCTATGTTTTTGTAACTAAGAATCCTTGCCGTAGTTTTATANTTTCTTTTTTAACTTATAAGTGGAATGGGGGGGGGGGCAAAAACAATGCTTACGTAAGACAGAGAGAGACGGGCAAGAATGGCGCAGTGACCCAGACACCCCAAATGGACACATAATAATGAAAAGTGTCGAGATGTGGATTTAAGGACGTTGCTCATTAGTTATAAAGTAGTTGTTTGGAGTTGATTTATGTCTAGAATAATTCATGAATTTTCCAATTTTTTATAATTTAAATTAAGTGTTAACTAGAATAACTTTTTTTTATGATTTAATAATTATTCTTTTAATTTTAGCTGTTTAGTATAATAAAATTAAATTAATTTTACAACGTCCATTGTGAATATTTCATACCAATAATTTACACCTCTACGTTAATAATTACCAGAAATTTATAAATTGAATTAATAATAATTTATTATTTCTGTGAAAAAAGTACTAAAATAATGGACAAATACAACGTAAGCAATATGGGAAGAGGGAAGTGGTGTGCGTTTGCTTTATTTTTCTTACAAAAGGGAGAAGGAATCTAACATGGCCAAACAGGTGCTTACATAATACTCGGAACGCCCTCAAACTACATCTAAAGAGAAAATATTAACTAAATTAATATAAACATATTAATCAAATCTCTTGCAAAAAATAATGTTCCAAAGATTAAACAATAAAATTATCCAAAATATTATAATTAATAATTGCTAGCCATGAAATCCTAAAAAACGAACAGAACTATCAGTAATTTAAATACACAGTACACTTTACCTGCCTCGGTGGCAGCATGGTCTAAGGCATCCTTCTAGTGTTGGACTAGACTGCCGATGATAGGGAGATCAGGGTTTGAATCCCAGTCAGGTGTTCTAAGGGTTGTTTTTCATAAATGGTTCTCCTTTCTCCCTTCACGCAAATGCGGATACATTTCCTATAAATTCAATGTTCCTTATCCCTAACTCAGTAGCGTAATTAGTACATAAGCTACGCGTATAACCTGAACCGGTAGTAAATTTCATAAAACCCTTGTTTCTTGATCTTTAAATTGTTATACTTCGATCATATACGTTTTATATATGAAAGTTTTATAAAACCTTGAATATGTAACTGATCGATTGGAGTGAAGTCTTGTTAAAATTTGACCGTTTGGCATTTTGTCTATTTGTTCCATGATTACTGCCAATTTCATGATTCTGGGCGGAACAAATTCTGCAAGAAGGTTCCCTTCAGTTCGTAGGCATCCGATAAGAAGGGGTTTTGAGAAATTCAATCCCCTAAGGAGTTAAACGGGGGCTGAAACGTTGTGATTGAAAAAAAAAATAATTGAAAACTGAAACCAAGCAGAGAGTTAGAGGGATTTCCCCATATAACTAGAAAGATCTAAAGTGGGAATCAAAGAAATGGGGATGATGAGGGGGGAGGGGGGGGGGCTCTAATTATTAAAAAAAATTATATGAGGTAGAAAATTAAAATTTGGCATAAAGGTAGAGAAAAAATCCAGTTAGCCAATCAAATCTTGAAATATTAAATTTATAAAAGTGATTTAGTGAGAAGGGTGTGGCTGGTTCAAAATTTACGAAACTGATAGAAATAAAATCTCAGTATGGAAACAAAATAAGATTTAGCTGGCAGTTAATTTTGAACGTTTCAATATTTTTGACTTTAAATCTGGTAAAAAGGGGATGATGGGAGTAGTGGGGAAAATGTAGAGCATTGGGAAGAACTAGACGCGGATGGGAGGCTAACATTTGAATGAACCTTAAATAGATAAGGTATAATGAGGTGGACTGGATAGAACTAACTCAAGATACGGATAGGTGGCATACTTTTGTAGATGAAGTAATGAACTTTTGAGTTCCTGATACCAGAGTAAGTAAGTAAGAATCGAAAATAAACAAACACAGCAAGAGGATAGAGCTTCTATTTTTTGTAGGGAAAGCTTGGTACCGTATATATGTGTGTCTGTGTAAACTTGCGATCTGGAAATTGTTTTCAAGATGACCTCTCAAAATATGTTTATATCTGTTTATATAATTATGTTTATATGTTATATCTTTATTAGGGACTCAGGAAATAGGGAAAGGGGGTATCAAAAGGAAAAACTTTTTAAATGTGACACGAAATTTAAATTTGACAAGCCAGTAAAAGGACCCATCAAGATTACCAAATATGTCTGAAATTTCTAAGTGTGAGTGGAAGAAATGGTGAGTAGGGTGAGGGTTTGGAAGAAAAGTGGGGGAAGTTTAAACATTTCTAAAAATAATACATTCGACTATTTCTACATGTGGTAGAAAACTTGCTATTAACTATAATAACAAAACTTTTAGCTGTAGAAGAAAATTTAGATTGGGCTGGTGGTTAAAGTACAACTCTAGAAAACCAAATGAGTCCTAGAATTTAAAATTTCTAAGTAGAAGTTAAATAAATGGTAGTTGGGTTCAGGGGTTTTAAGAAAGGCTGTTAGAATTTTTAAAAATAACAGAAAAACTATTGATCTGTTTAGTATAAAACAAAATTCGCCAAATAAATATAGGACAAGCTCTGAATAATAATTATAAACATCTGAACATTTTAAATTTCAAAATGGGACTTCAGGAAATATGGAGAGTGTGATAGAGGGTGGGGGTAGATGAGTCAGGGGGTGTAAAAGTTTAAAAAAAAATGTTATGTGAGGTATAAAATCTGAGTTTGTCAGGAATTTTGAGGTATCAATTAAAATAACTAAACTCATTTTAAATACTTATTAGTTATTTATAAAAGGAGTCTGGCCAAATGGAGGCTTTCAAAATTTCCAAAACTATAATTATAAACTTCTTCTCACTATGTTAGGTGATATACATTTTTCATTTGGGTAGAAGGATCCCTTCAAACAGTATAAAGGTCTTAATATTATTAAATTTCAAAATAAAGTAGCGGGAAATGGGTAAACTGGGTATACTCAAAACTATATAGTTGATATAAAAAAACTTTTAAGTATGTAGAAAATTGAAATTCACCACATACTAAATAAATCTTTTTGGATAGCTAAATGACATTTGAACATAAAGGAATTTCATAATTGAAGCACGGGAAATGGAAGCGTTTAAGATAACAAACAACTAATATTGAACACTGTCCGCCTCTGTGGTATAATGGTCATAGCTCCTGGCTACAGATGTATACGTCCCATGTTCGATCCCCGACGCTTTCAGAATATTTCTGTGAAGCAGTTTCTTTGGAATGTAGTCAAACTCAGCCTCGTGAGAACAAATGAGGAGTTACTTGAATAAATAAGTAGCAGCTTCGGGCAAGAAAACTGAAATTAACGACTGGATGGTTAGTTTTTCCTACCATATGACATCCTCTCTTAGCAATAGTTGGCACCATAATCAATAATGACAGCGGCCGCCAGGTCAGTATAGCTCTTATGGAATAATATTAAACACTATATAATATGATGATGTGGTCAAAATTTAAATTTGGTAGGTACTGACTTAAAGAAAATCATATAATATTTCAAATTGGGAATGTGAGAAGTGAAAAAAAAAAAGGGTAACACTAACTTGACATCATGCCAAAAGAATCAGAAAATTTACTTTTCTAGATTGAAGAAAACTTAAATTTGCCAAACTTGTAAAAGAACCACCCCACATAACCATAAAGGTTGAAAAGTTTAGAATTTGAAAATCAGGTGCTGGGAAATGGAGTATTTCCTTATAAAATAGATTTTTAAAAAAACATTCTCGATATGGTGGAAAACTTTAACTTTGTAAAGGCGGACGAAAGATTTCTTAAAATACAAATAAAGATTGTCTTAAAGCTGATCCATTAGTATTGCAATAACAAAGCTTAAAGTTGAGGGATAAATTAGCCCCTATCTAGGAGTGATATCACAAATTAAAATAAACACGTGCTTGAGACATAGACATGATTCTCTTCCGGAAATAATTATACTCAATATTTTATGTTTTTTTGTAACATATTCTGTCATTTCAGCTATGCTCTTTGATGAGCTGTGGTGCTTTTTTTTACAACATGTCTCTGTAACTATGTTGCTAAGATACTAGGTTTTCTTTATATTATGATCGTACTTTTGTAAAGTTTGCGTTGTCACTGGATTGTGTTATTTTGTGGACTGGATAATATTTTCTTTGAACTTTTTTTAAAATTTAACTAGTTGCCATAGTTTGTTTGCGATTGCCATAGTTAGCTCAGGATTGTACACGAAAAAACTATCAACAGGTTGGCAGATGGATATTGAACGTCTTAATATTTTGATATAGTATTATGTGGCTTAACCGTGTGAATAAAGGGTCAAACTGCCAGGATAGCCTGTATATACGTTTTGTGCAATCTTAAAGCTATTACGCATTTATGTGTTACTCTAAAAGATCGAGGACTAGTAGATCTGAAAATTTATCGGTTATTTCTAGCACTAAACAATATCTATTGGTAAAAGTCCAAAATATACAACAAAATGTTTACATTTTGAACTTTATCACCTCTCATCGGTAAGCCCTAGCATTTACTGACTTGTCTTGGTAGACTGATCCTAACTGTTATTTTAATTAATTAATGTAAAATGTTAGATATTTTTGTTTTATTATCAAGAATTCTAATTCATATATTTACGCTAGGTTAGGTTAGGTTAAGCTAAGTTTGGTAAGGTTAGATTAGATTAGATTATATAAGATTAGATTAGGCTATTGCTCCTGAACCACTGCAAAACGCGAACTAATAGTGTGGCTCAGAAACATGTTAGAACTCACGGAATGTATTCAGATGGCAATGGGGATCACAAGTTCTAACTTTGACCAGCTCTCAACGTTAAGCCAATATGCTAGCCTAGCCTTACACTACCTAACCTAGCCTAACCTATTGAGATTAAAAATGTTGGCAGTAAAACAAAAATAGCTAACTAAAATTATACATTTAATTAAGTTAAATATTACTTACGATTAATTTTACCAAGACAAGTCGGTAACTGCAAGGATTTACCGATAAGAGCTGCTATAAGTTCAAATTGTTGACATATTTTATAATATATTTTAGACTTTTATCAACCGATATTGTTAATGCTATGATCTACTGGTAAATTATAAGATTTACTAGTCTTGTAACATTTACATTAACATATACATACACTAATAAAGTAGGGATATGAAAGATACTATTTGAATTAAATGTATCTGAATTTTTATGGAAGTATGGAGGTAAGCCATTGAGGGAAAACTACCCTCTTCACACATGACCGGGATTCAAACCCTAATCTTTCCATGACCAAGGGACCAGTTTATTGCCAGAGTAGTGAATATGACCACGTGACCACTCATGTGGGTCGGTAAATATTGAAATTTAGTGTTAGTAGTTTTGTAAACATTTTAGACTTGGTTGACGCCTTAGCCTGCTTACTCATTGATTCGTCCTTAAAAGTATATAGCTGTGTCTAGGAGTATATTATGTGATGGGGGTGGATTTAGTGGGTTATGTTCCTCCTTTGACCATTGGTTCACAGGTAAAGATATTGTGGTCAAACAATATCGATAAAGGTTTTTTTAAGTTATTATATTGTATATCCATCCAACACCTTAGCTAAGCCGGTAGCTTGTTTGTCTACTTAGCTAAGGATCCTTTGTTCTATTCCTGGCATGGCCTAAGAAACGTATCATGGGTGAAATGTGGGTTTACACTTTCACAGTGATGAATTAATGGCCGGGGACTGGATGTTGTGCCTGTCCAGTATTAAATTAGATTATAAGGCATATGAAGCTACGACAGGCCTAGCAAGCCGGTAGTGGAAAATAAATGGCTTGAATAAAAAACTGACCTAGGCCACAGGCTGGAAACAGTAATGGATGTAAAGTAATTAAAATATTGTATGTTCCTACTATCACAATACTATCTCTATATCTTATGTAAAAATGAATGGTTATATTGGAAACCTCCATTCCTCAAAAAAGTTAGTAATTGTGGAGATAATGTGGTTTATCTTATGACTTAATACCGGTGGGTGTAAGGTCAGTAAAACACAAAGAAGGAAACGTTATATCATGACGCCATGATAAATTTACGGCTTCAATTACCCACTTACTGTTGTGTTTAACGTTTACTATCTTTTGTACGTTTTTACCCTCCTGTTTTGTTTTTTAACCGCCTTGTAGTTTTGGTTTATGAGCTAGCGTTAAGCTCTTGAGGAGTATGAAACATGGTTAGTGGATCGATGGCAGATTTTGTAAGCAGTTCCAGGGATGAATATTTTAAAGTGTTTCAACTCTTAAGACTTTTTATTTTTCGCCATAGTTACAGTTTAGTTTTATATCTATCTGATTTTAAATACAAATGGGTTACTTTGATTTTGTATTTTTAAAGAAATATATATTTAGTAAATCCATGACTGTTTATTCTTATAATAATTTATTTAAATAAACATCTACTTTGGTTTACTGGGTATCAATATTATGTAAATATATTTTAATGAGTTTAATAACTAAACTACTAAATAAACTACTGATTAACTAAACAGGTCATTAGCAGATGATCCTAGTTTTAGTCTAGGAATTATAGAATAACCATCCTCCAGACTTATTGTTCTCCATCTTTTTCTAACCTCTCAGGCTTTACGTATCTAACCACACCAATTGTTAAGGATGAGAGCGGTACAATTTAGGAAAGAAGTTAGCAATATTCTTCCTGATGGTATTAGGCGTCACTCTTGCTAGGGAGATCGATATTCGAGTTCGGTTCAGGTGTACTCAGGGTGGTTTTTCCTAAAGGGTTTTACATTCTCTTTCTCCGGGCAAATGTGGGTACATTTCTTTTAAATTCAACCTTTCTTATTCATAAATTACTAGCGTAACTAGTATTTATTTTATTTATTTAGCACCGCATCTTACTAACCATTCGGGTTATACGATCGTAATTAGTACATATGCGTAAAACCCGAACGGTTAGTAAGACGGCTAAAAAAAATAGATATTTGATTGGGAGGAGAGTGTTAAACCATTTAGGTAAGACTTACCTCAATACCCACTCGATTGGGACTCGAATCACGTCCACTTAATCACCATAAAATCTGAATAGAGGAGCCTGATATTTAATCTGCGTGCTCAATAGTACAGGAAACTTTTAATTAGTATTTTCTTCCCCAATGAGTCATACTACCCATCCGTACTACACCCATATAACTACACTAATAAGGTAGGAATGATAAAGGTAGAATATGGAGGAAGTGTAACCAAATTTGCGCAGAGTTAGAGTGGTATACACTGATAAAAACCACCCTCCACCCACACTTGGATGAGGACTGCGACCCTCGCATCTCGAGTCCAACCAGCTAATCTAGCGGAGCCTGACTTTCAGTCCACTTGTACATCGATGAGCTCTTATATTATTAACATAGAAAAAGCTAAAAAAAAATCTATATTTTTTGGTGATTTTGTTTTTATCCTCAAAAAGAACCGAACCCGAAATTCTTAGATTAATATAAATACGTCATATCAACTGAACTTTCATATTTTTCCTATCCTCCTATTTAATTCTTAAAACCATTCAAAACATTTAATGTTACCCCTATAAATCAAAGCTTTGCAATGAAATGATAATTTATATAATATTATTTTTCATAGTTAGCCTAGCGATGATAGCAATATAAATAGAAAATTTTAGCAAAAACTGTCATAAATTCTTAAAGTTTTGTGAATTTGGGACATTGAAACGCAAGTTTTTAGTGTTAGACCTTTTTAGAGAAGAGAAAGCTAATTGAAGAACTAAGCCCACCGATACGAGCACATGTGTTACTACATTACTCTTCCTCCCCTACACCTCATGAAATATTGGGCTGCCGAACCAATGCATATATTTACATATATAAGTTGTTGTTTTATTTTATCTTATCACCGCACTTTACTAATTTATCAGCCTATACACATATGGTTTAATAAAGCTAATTAGTCAGGGAGGAGTAAGTTTGAATTGAGTAGAAGTGTACCCATATTAACGTGGAGGGAAAATGGAAAACAATTTAGGAAAAAACCACCCTCGGAACACCCGTCTGGGATTTGAACACCGATCTTCCTGTAATTGGCAGTCTATTCTATTACAAAAGTGATGACTCAGACCATGCGGTCACCGAAACAGTTATTTCCATTTGACTACCAAATCATCCTGGTTTGAACCACATTTACATGACTTCACATCAGTAAAATATTTGTAAAATGTAAATATATTTATTCTACACTATAGTCTTGGTCGCCTCCAATAAATGAGAATTCATTTAGAAAAATGGAAAAATACATATTATCTGGTAGTAAGAAAATAGTGGTAATTCTTTTCGGACATATCGTTTAAATCATGGATATTAGCATAAATAAATTACACACAACCTTTTGATTATATTTGTTACAGTAAAAGCTAAACACTATCTATATTTGAATAATATTAGAGGCCAACTTTCGCTCACTGCTTTGTTCTCATAAATGTCGGAGGAATTAACTTTTTTTTTTTCTTTGGGAATCATCTACTAACAACTACTACTGAACTACTAAAAACACCATTTCAGACACGTATGGGATGAGGGAAATAGTTTATATGTCTACGACACCACACATTAGCACCTACCTGTATTAAGGAACCAAAATAAATTGTTTACATTTTGTAGTATTTTTATCAAGATTGTCTCTCTTACGGGAGGAATTGTTCCAATTCGTATCGAAAGAAATGATTTAGATTTACTATCTATGAAACAAAACTAAATTAACCTAATTTTACACCCAAAACTACATAATAATAAATGGGAAAATACCTAAATTAAAGACGCAGATACAAGCACAATAGCAATGGCTGTCTTATGTGAAGGAACTGTTGCAATGAACACCAAAATAAATAATTTACATGATTGCAGACCTGGTATCAAAATTTAATTTCGTGTTAAATATCGTATAATTCAAGCTAATTTGATCTTTTAGTGATTGATTTAATGACAACATATCCTTAAATCTATATTTTAAATTCTTCGGATACCCTTTATCTCCATTTTTTTTTTGAAGTTAGCTTTATTTTAAGATAACAAACTACATTTAAAAACCCGCCTCGGTTGGGTAGTTGGCTAACGCGCCAGTCCTGTTGAGCCAGACCATCGAGGACGGGGAGATCGAGGTTCGAATCTCGGTCGGGTGAACTGGGGGTGGTTTTTCCTAAACGGTTTTCCACTCTCCATCCACGCAAATGCGGACTAACTTCCTCTAAATTAAACCTTCCCAATTCCTAATCCATTAGTGTAATTAGTACTTAAGCGTATAACCCGAACGGGTAGTAAGACGCGGTGCTAAAATAATAATAATAATAATAATAATAAATACATTTAAATCATGCTATGTTTCTGAACGTCTGCAACTTATTTCTTTGTTCTGGTAAACGTATCCCTTTAGCGAAGATATTAGAACAGAATAAACACTAGGTCGCATCCTGAAAGAACTCAAAGGTCCATCACTGCAGTAGATCTTTCCTCCATCACTCCTGTTTCAGATGACCTTATCTTTGTTCCCCCCCAGAAGAAAGATGAAATGGTGATGTAGCTGTGAAGGGAGAGCCTGTTGTTTCACACGGCAAGAAGCAACTTAATGGTCTCCTTGTAATAAAATGCCAGCAGTAAAACTATCGTAAATGCAAGCGTCATTCCATGACTATCAACAGAAGCTGGTGCCGGCCTACTGTTGCGGATTGATAGAGGAATCAATGGTGGGATGGTATCGTTAATGGTGGCGTGGGTTTGCCAGGAAATACAGAGAAGGGGTATAGTTGCTTAATTGAGGACATAAATTGTGTAGGACTGTCATCTAAAGCTCCCTTATTGTCTTGAGGGGGTCTTTCTGCGTGGCCTCCCTTTAACATCCTGTGTCATTTTATTACACTCCTTCCCCCTAACAGATCTTGTCCTACCCTTCTCAGGAATTAAATAGTTGTCATCTGAGATGTAGTTTGCGACCCTCTAAACATCCTGGAATATATACATTTTTGGTTTTATAGTCGCCACTAAAAGAGAGTCAGAAGCTCAGGATGCACCCAGTTTTTATTCGTAATTTCTTCCTTTTGACAACATACAATGCCTTATTACTTTTATTGTGATCTTTGAAATTAATGTTTTACTATTCTGGTAAGAAGCATTATGAAAACACAATAATCAAGATTACAAATATGGACAGAACTAGTCTATCTTTGGAAGCTTAGCATAGTAAATTCCTTGTTTCAATAAATAAATGTGAAATAAAATACCAATTTGAGATATTCAATCAATTTTCAATTTTATTTAATGTGCATGAACATAATCGTGAACTTACTTTCTATCCCAAAAACTTAAAAATCGAGCATAGGAACAATTACTCAGAATAATAATTCAATAAAATGATAGGTTATTATTAAAAAATCAGCCTTCCATTCTTATATT
This sequence comes from Timema genevievae, assembly GCA_902155825.1. NCBI lineage: Eukaryota > Metazoa > Arthropoda > Insecta > Phasmatodea > Timematidae > Timema > Timema genevievae. The sequence continues at coordinate 688 of CABFWO010005743.1, read as the reverse complement.
ATCATCAATATTGCTATTATTTATAGCAGTATAAGATCACTTTTGGTTTGTTTTAAGTGAAGCTTAATGTTTGCCCCCTAGTGGACTCTATGATGAATATGATGGCCATGTTTTCATTCACAAAATGGTTCATTAATAAATGTGTAATTAAGTGACCAATAAGTGAATGTTATTCACTATGATGTAACACAACCATTTTAATTTTATTATTATAAATAATAAATAATATTTTCAATAACGTGTTAAATATTCAAAAAATTACAATAAATAATAATAATAATAATAATAATAATAATAATAATAATGTACTAAGCCATTTTTGGAAACTACACCCAAAAAACTGTTTGATCAAAAAATCCATATCAATTAAATTTTAGCATATTAACAAGTGAGGGGATCTAAATTATGGTTTTTAAAGATTACTTATTATGTGTTATTATTTAGCTTATTTAAACTATTAAAGATAGAAAAGATAGATTTTACACGCGTTTAGTTAACCTTTATTCTACTATTTTCAAAATTATAAAAGTTGTTTTGATCTTAATATCTATAGGGGAAGTGGCAGTCACGTTGCTTAATCATTTTGGCCCAAAGTTGGTTGGCTTAAGGGGGCTACATAGGGGAGCCAATACAGTGTCACTCAAGTGTTCAGCTCTATCACGATTTTGATAAAACTATTAGTAGTATT